>DWCF01004309.1:0-16857 GCA_018230265.1 Delias oraia
ATAGGAACATTTTGAGCTTGAATTAGCATAGCCATAGTAAAGACCAACCAGATTTATAAAATATGTCTAAAGATTTAGTGAGAAATTCCAAAAATCACTGCTAAAAACAAAATAGCTGCAAGACGCAAGAGTCTTGCAGCCTTAGTCTGGTTCTTGCTCAAGTCTAACACGGTCAGTCTTGGTTTTGCATTTGGGCAACACTACTTGTAGGTTATGAGGAAATGTTGGTTAGTTAAATATTATATATATAATTGTCTTGGAAAACTAATTCTATTTAAAATCATTAGCAGGGTTGAGCAAGAAGAACTGTAAATTGAAAAAAACAAGCCTATTTCCATTGTAGTCAATATTATTTTTAAAATGCTTTTCGCCTATCATTTTCTACAATGCGAAGCTCTGTCTCATTCATTTAAATTGATTCTAATCCATATAATTTATATCCTTCTTCTAAAAACTCATTAAAGTCCTAAGTATACGAAGTAATTGAAAGATATTTTCCCATTTCCATGTCGTCCTTTGAAAATGAAAATATGACTTTGTCACAATGACAATAATTTTATATACATTCCAATCTTCTTTGTCAAAAACGTAACGTATAGTTATTTTTCTACTAATAATTCTAAATAGAATTTATCTTTAATGAATTTAGTTTTATCATGGTATAGCGGGCAACGGAGAAGTGGGTCTGACCACATGGTAAGAAAACACTGCAGCCCATGAACTGCACCATAGTCCGCGCTTTGGTTGTCTTGCCGGCTTTTTACGCCACTTAAGCGACATTTTTAAGGGTCTCCGATAAACTCCCCCACTCAGCACAACAGTAGAAGCACCATTTCAAATACAACTACCATCTCACGCTGAGTATTCTGTGAGCCCATGCTATCAGTTCATAAGATTTGGCCTAATTAGTGCGTTAGCATATGCTGCGGCATGGCTCTGCCATGGGTGAAAATGATTACAAATTACTTTTGAGATATCCCTGTTCAAAATAATTATACATGATGAGAGTCACATACAATTCCATTATTCACAGATCCGTAACGAAATTCATAAGCACGGGCTTATATACATCGCATACGGATGCGATGTATTTGCTCGCGCTCAATTATAAATGAACGATTTAATTATTACATATACTGAAGATTTTAAGCCATTAATTATTCGGTAAATGTTTAATGCATGTATATAATTATGTTCCAAGTGCTTTTAGTGTGCAGAAAGGCTTTCGAAATGCGATATTTTTAACTGCTAGACATATGAAATAACTGCGTTTTCGAATTATTGCTTTGTTAAAAATTAGTGTAGTACAAAACAAAGATTTTGTTATAGTGTAGTAGACAACAGAGCAGGTGGGTCTCCTATATGGTAAGAGAACACCGCCGCCCACCACCAACCGTGCCACAGATAGCGCATTGTTTATGTTGTCGGCTTTTTGCACCACTTAAGCGGCATTTTTAAGGGCCTCCGATATCCTCACTCACTCAATGAAACACAGTACGAGTACCGTTACACGTTGAGCATTCAGTGTGCTCGTGGTATCACTTCGGACGAGCCGGTCCATTTAGGGTGTCGACTTTGTCATTTGAAGGAGTTTGATAACAAACATGAGAATTTTAAATAAAGGAATATTAGGATTTTATTAGCTACACAAGTAAAATTTCATAACTTAATCACTTTTAACACATAAAGAAATGTTTATCATTTGAAAAAGATGGTTGATCTTTGAGTTACAATCTAATTTAACAAAATCTGCTCAGATAAGGAGCTTATAAAAATAATTAATCTACTAATAGCTTTCTTTAATCCAACATAAAGAAAGTTTTACCCTTTCAAAATTACTAACTTGCCTTTTCAGGCTAGAGTTCTGTCGACGTTTTTATTACTCATTCAATTAAAGGCAACTTCTGATAAACTTTTAAGATTATTTTTAAATCTATAACGGACAACGGAGCAGATGTGTCTCTTATATGGAAGTGTCGCGGAGTGTGGCGCGGTAGTCAATGGTCGGTGGTGTTCTCATACCTTATTGGAAACCCACCTGATCCGTTATCCGATATAGAATAAAAAAATGAGATTACGCATCCTGTTGTAATATACAACTCTTTCTCATTCCTGTAACGCAACGAAACTACAAATTGTGTAACGTAAAATTTGAGTGCAGCCTTAGATTGATATTTGTTTTACCTTCCTTCAACAGATGTTCCCGTGCTATGTTGGCGAACCGAATCTCCTACTGGTTAGGCGTAACTGGCCCTTCGTACACCGTAGACTCGGCTTGCTCCAGCTCTCTATACGCAATGGAACATGCCTTCAGAGCGATACGTGATGGGCACTGTGATGCAGCCATAGTCGGTGGATCGAATCTTTGTCTGCATCCCTATGTTTCGCTGCAGTTCTCAAGGTAACTATGTCATACTATTAAAGAGATTCCAAGCTTTGTATGGTTTATATGAAACTTGAAATCGTTAAATGGGGAATGTTGAATGATTATTAAAACTTTTTAACTTTTTGCAATGATATCCCAATATAATTTATATATTTCAAGACGGTTTTTAACTCTTTAGGTGTATTACTATTTATTATCTTTGAATAATTTAACTCTATTTTTATTAGGTATAAAATTAAATAACCGAAAATAAAATTTATTGATTACCAAAAACGAAAGAATTTGTGTTGTTGACTTTTTGTATCTTCGAACAGTTGAATTGCATTTAGATTGAATAAAATTTCAAATGATAAAAAAAAATTGTCGAATTTGTAAAATTTCCGATAGAATATGTATATCTTTATATATGAAATTTTGTAATATCTTAATTTTTGGACAGTTGAATTTCATTAAAAGCAGTTTATTTAGCTTTTACACGCAGTTTCACTGTTTTGGCATCAGTCTTTTGTTTTCAAAAACTTTACAAATATAAACATTGTTTACAAATATGCACATTTATCTGTCAATTTTTGTTTAAAGATATACTAGCTGATACCGAAACATGTTTTGCCATATGAACTATTAATGGACTAATATTATGATTAATTATAGTGATTAATGGTATTGTTGCAGGTGGTAATTACAGTCGAGTCATTTGAAGCAGTTTGGCAACAAATATTACGATATCATAATTCTGTATGTACGATTTTTTTCCATAGATTGGGAGTGCTGTCTGCAGATGGATGCTGCAAGAGTTTTGACAACAGTGCTAATGGCTACGCCCGATCGGAGGCTATTGTTGTCTGCCTGCTACAAAAGGCCAAGGATTCCAGGAGGTGAGGTTTAATGCATTTTTTATGAATATGTATATAAATTAAAGCGGTTATTTGCACATGAACCCTACTAGCCCATGTTGGCCTGCGGTTAGGTTGCCGATCTTTTAGGGATAGATGCGCTCTCTTTTGGAAGATCCCCATGTCGTTTTGGTATGGAAATACCTATGCCGGCAGCTGATTCCACAGAGTGGTGCGAAAAATGTCGTGTTCAATTGTCACAATTTAAAATCGCCACTAAATTCATTAAAACATTTGACACTTCATTTCAAGAGCGAGTCGCTATGAATTTTAAATTTAATTAACAAGTTAATTTTTTGCAGAAAATTTTAGAATATTTCTATTTGCAAAAATTATATTCTCAATAATAATTAATATGGTCAACTTAAATGGCCTTACAATAAATTGTTTTATACAATACAGCCTTCATAATAAGAAATCAAATATGTCTATTTAAGGAAATAAAGTCACATTTTTTAATCATATTACGTAATTTTAATAGTTTAATGTCTACATTCTAGAGTATACGCCCAAGTTTTACACGCGAAGACAAACTGTGACGGATACAAAGAGCAGGGCATCACATATCCGGCTGGTAATATCCAGAAATTGCTGTTGAACGAATTTTACGAGGAATGCTCAATCCAACCGAACACCCTGGAGTTCGTAGAAGCGCACGGAACTGGTAAGAATTTGTAGAATTATTGTGCTATATACCACTAAAATAATACCTAATTTGTAGCAATGTTGTATACAAGAACTAGTGGTCCCAACAGACATCGGCCTGCCAGGAATCAGGAATCAATTTATTACTACCAAATGCACGCAGCATTTGAAATAAATTATCAATTTTTATCGTAGTTATGATTCACTATTTTGGTTGTAATGGCTTACACATGAGATAGAAATATATTGTTGCTGGATTTTTGTAGGGCGATTTAAGATGAACATTCCCATCATACATTACATATGTGTAACTTTAACGGTTTGGACAGCGCACGGCAGATTAGCTCACCGATGATAGATTTCTTCTACTTACTTGCCACTTACCGTCATATTTTGGACAATCCACGCAATATATTTTTATTTGAGAATATTGAAGGCCCTTGAAAATGCCGCTCTGGTGGCATATAAAGCCTGCAACACAACCAATGCGCGTACTGTAGCGCGGGTGAACATGGGCGGCGGTGTTCTCTTACCATATAGGAGACCCACCGGCTCCGTTGTCCGCTATTCTATAATTTAAAAAAATACTGAAGGAACAAAAATATAGAATAGGGATAAAAAGAGACCTTGCCGCGATGGTTATAATATTATTTATATGTTTATGAGTAGTCTGTATTGCTACAATATTAATTGTAAATAATAACAATTTTAAAAGGAAATTTTTAAAGAGTAGTTTCATAAATAAAATTATATACTAAATGTTCATCTGATTTCTGTAAACAAAGATATTATATAGGAAATATTTGTTTAAAATTTAATATTCTAAGATAAATGAGATTCTTTTTGGATAAAGTAAACGAAGCAAAAGTAAACAGAATATAACATCAAAATTATCCTAAGTACGCATCATTACCCTTGGGCTAGCTTCAGATAAGTCGTCAGCCTACTTAGGGGAAAGCATAAAAATGTAAAAATTAAGACAAAAACTTATTCCACGGCGTTTATACTTAAGTCTGACATAAAATTAAAAATCTCTTTCGTTAACTCTATTGTTCACGGCACAAAGGCGGAGATAAACCGAGAAAAGAATCTTATTTCATGTAAAAACATCACTTAGGGCCACTTTCACTGATAGAATAAATTACTGATTATAGATTAGATTTAAATCTCAGTTACAGAATCAAAGTTACATTAGTTAGGCACAGAATTTTCTAAAACATGAAATATAAAAATGTAATAAAAAAGCTACAGATAATTCATTACTATATAATATTATAATTAACACACAACCTTCAAGGTATATAGACTGTCATTTCTTAATTATAAGTGAAGTTAAAGCATTTCTCTAAATTTTTTCAACAAAACTTTTATTAGTACATATTTCATAAAAGTTTCATTGATAAAAAGGTAATATAATACATAATAACATAATAAATGTAAAATTAGAAAGTTGGACAAATGAAATCCCGGTGATTTAAATTTATTTATTAACGAGTTTACAACGAAAAAAGTATGAAAACTAGTGAATACAAAAATAATAGTTAAAAAAGGGTTCAACGAGTCGTTTTTTTAAGACCTCACACTGAGACCTTAAATAGTTGAGCGCCGGTAAATAAAATAAACTGTTTGGAGGACCACCACAGAACTTTAAAATATTTAAAACGGGAAAAGAAACAGAATACAATATTTGAACATATAAATTAAAATAAAAAAAGTATGTAAAATATCAATTGATTTATTTCAAATTGCGATATTAAAATCCCATTTAACTTAGCAGCGACGTAACTGGCCCTAAGAAAACAATGATTGCTATCTAAACGTGTCTTATAAATGGTTTTGAACACGAGCAACGTCTTGTATTAAAGCGGTACGATGCTTAATCGCTTTATTGTTTATCATAAACATGTTAGAAACTTTATTTTGTGCTCTATAAGGACATTTTTAGTTATTTTATGGACAAAATATTAATATAACACAAAATAAGGTTCTTAAGTCCTTGCAATAAGTTCTGTTATTTAATAAATCTGATTGAAAGTGTCTTTTATATATTAGCAGAATGAAAATTAGCAATTCTTTTTATTCTATAGCGGACAAAACAGCAAGTGGGTCTCATATACGGAAAGAGAACACCGCCAACCATGGACAAACGCAACAGCCTGCGTATTGCTTGTATTCTCTCCCTAAGGTATCACTATGGACGAGCCTGTCCAAATAGTACGTCAACATATGCCTCAGCATTGCTCTCCCACGATTGCGACAGTATTGAGACACTCGCCCGTCCACTGTCAAGCTCTTCCAGGGACCGAATAAATTATAATTGTCCGGACCGGGATTCGAACCCGATTCCCCTCGCTTCATGGTACACTTTTAAGACCATTAAACTAGGAGGCTTAATGATAAGCCACCATTTTGTCATCACTAACAAGATGGCGGTTATAGAACATTACTTAGTCCTTTAGGTCCGAGGCTGTGTACATTTTGATATTACAAAACTTGTTAACCCAAAAATTCTTTATCCAGTACGAAAATTGTTAAGCAATCGAAATAAGATTTTCTTAAAGTAAGAAATATTTTCTCTAGCAAACAACAATTTTGAGGAGTCATGTACGTTGTCGACTAAAATCACTTTTTCTATATTAAATTTTTATATCATATATTATTTTACGGAAATAGTGGCAAACGAGCAGAAGGCTCTTAAGCGGTCCTCCGCCCTTGGACACCCCTAGCCCTTGCAAGCCGCGGGTGTGTCGCCGGCCTTTAAGGATAGGTATATAGCGGAAAACGGAGTAGGTTAGTCTCCTTGAAATTAAAATATCACCACCGTCTATGGACAACTGCGACACACGCCATTTGTGTTGTCGGCTTTTATACGCCGCCTTTAGCTTAGTAGGCTTCCGGTAAGCTAATTCTTTTAAATTCTGGTTACCAATTTAAGGAAATAATTATAACTAGCTTGTATTTAATTTATTCCGGAAAGCGCAGCGTAGGACGCCCACCCACAAGGTGGACAGACGACCTTATAAAGGTCTCCGGAAGACGCTGGATGCAGGTCGCCTCCGACAGGTATTCATGGAGGTCCAAGGGGAAGGCCTATGTCCAGCAGTGGACGTCTTACGGCTGAAATGTTGACGATGATGATGATTCTTACAGGTACAAAGGTGGGAGATCCTGAAGAATTGCTGGCTATAGACGATGTATTCTGTACGGGAAGATCGGAACCGCTTAAGATCGGCTCCATCAAGTCTAATTTGGGACACAGTGAACCCGCTTCTGGGCTTTGCTCTGTAGCTAAGGTATTTATGAAAACTAGTCTATATCCTTAAAGGTTCGAGTGTAGCCTCAAAGCAGCAAAACATAGTACAAATATAGTTTCACTTTAGTATTTTGTGAGCCCGTGGTATTGCTTGAGAGCCGATTCAATTAGTGCGTTAGCATGGCGCACTTCGGTTAAGATAAAGTTGAGACAATGGTCCGATGACTGTCAATCTCTTCCAACGACCGAATAAAATTAACAAAATGAAATACATTCAGAACGGGAATGGAACCTTCTACTCTTACGTCACAACAGGTAGCTTACAATACCGCTCGGCCTGAAATTTCAAATTCAGGAATATTATGTAGAAATAATTTAAATAATAATATACCTGCAGGTAGGTCGCCTCCGACAGGTATTCATGGAGGTCCAAAGGGGAGGCCTATGTCCAGTAGACGATGTCTTACTGCTGGAATGATGACGATGAATGATGATGTAGAAATATTGATAGTTTGATTTCAATTTTTCGATGAGAATTCTAAACAATTCTATACAAACGAGTTACGAAATAAAATTGGGTTTTAACTAGTTTTCAAACAATTCTATAGTCTATTATAGCCTGTGTTATTTTACAATTTTAATGTAAAACACTTTACATAAAAAAATGAAAAGTAAAAAAAATATATTTTTCAGCTATGTATCGCCTATAGTACCGGCTACATTCCACCAAACTTACACTACAAGGTTAGACGTGAGGGCGTTAAGTCCCTAGAAGAGGGTCGGCTCCAGGTCATCACCGAGAAGACTCCGTGGAACAGAGGAATGGCTGGCATCAACTCCTTCGGCTTCGGTGGTGCCAATGCCCATATTTTACTGAAGAACGTCGCAAAAACTAAGGTTAGTCATATTTTCATGGTATAGCGGACAACGGTCGGCTGTGGCGTGAGAGTTGTCGCCTTTGGATAACCACGCCACATTCCGCGCTTAAGTTGCGTTGCCGGGTTTTTACGGAGCATACGGCTTCAGCGGAATTTTTAAGGCTCTCCGATAACCTCACTCACTCAGCGAAACACAGTACAAGTACCGTTTCACGTTGAGTATTCTGAGAGCTCGTGGTATCACTTCGGACGAGCCGGCCCCTATTAATGCGTCCGCATATGATTCATCTTGGCTCTCCTACGGGTGTGACAGTATTAAGACACTCGCCCGGCCACTGTCAAACCCTTCCAGACACCTCTCGCTTCGTTGTAGACCTATTAAACCACTTAGCTACGAGGCCCTCTAAATTTAGTAATATTAGTAAGGATAAATGTTTTTACGTTAACAGATTAAGAATGGCTTGCCATCAGATGACCTTCCGCGTTTGGTTTGCATTTCTGGCCGGACCGAATCAGCCGTAGCCAGAATTCTGAATGACCTGGAATCTAGAACTGTGGATGTTGAGTTTGTTCGGCTCTTCCACGCGATCCACGAAGAGGATATCAATGGTCACGTCGTTAGAGGATACACCTTGTTGGGTAAGTCTGATATTAAAGAGGCCCTTAAAAACTCCGCTTCAGCGGCAACACAAACAATGCGCGGATTATGGCGCGGTTGTCCATGGGCGGCGGTGTTCTCTCACCATATAGGAGACCCAACTGCTCCGTTGTCCGCTATACTAGAAAAAAAATTGTACATCTAGTATTCTATTAAGGTATTAACGAGTGAGCGCCTCCGCCGGATACGGAGGTGAGGTGTGATTTCAACCGGGGCCCATGATCCCTTGAGGTTCGTGTCTTGCGCCACAACCTTGCGCTTATCGCGGCTAAAAATCAAACTCACGGCGAGCCTATGGCAAGCCCCAAAAGACCGTGTGAAACTGTGATGGCTGTATGTTCGGCAGCATATATCCCTTAAAAAAAATTGTTATGGTATAGCAGATAATATCGCAGGTGGGTCTCGTATCTGCTAAGATAACACCGCCGCCCATCACCATCCGTATCACAGTCCGCGCTTTAGATTGTTGCCAGCTTTTTACGCCGCTTAAGTGGCATTTTTAAGGGTCTCCGATATCCTCAGTCACAGAGAAATATTGTAGAAGTAACGTTTACGTTATCAGAGACCCGGACAATGGATTGAATGGACAGAGAAAATAAAAAAGGAATTGTAATGTAATTAATTGATTTAATATTTATAAGACTTTGGATGCAATGATATCTTATTACTTGAAACTGTTAAGACTTGTACTTGACTATCGACTTGTATAACGTCGTTTTACGTTATCACGACAGTTTATTTAAAACGAACCCTGGAGAGCCAGTTAAGGACTATACAGGCACTTAGTAAAGAACAATCAATTTTTAGGCTCAACACCAACCAAAGCGGTGTCACTTGCACGCGACATTCAATACTTTTCCGGAGTTCGCCGACCTGTGTGGTTCGTCTACAGTGGTATGGGATCGCAATGGGCCGGTATGGCCACTCAGCTCTTGAGGATACCTGTATTCGCTGCTGCTATTCAGAAGTAAGATTCTTAACATATAAGTAACACATGTACATAACTTTCGCTGCCAGCCCGTTTTTTTAATCGTGTAGCAGACAACAGAGCAGGCAAGTCTTCTATATGGTAAGAGAAAACGGTGGTTTTTGGTGGTGGGCGGTGGCCCATGGACAACTTTTCTTATTCTTCAACTTTACTTCTTTTATTCTGTGAGCGCGTGGTATCACTTCGGACGATCCGGTCCAATTAGTGCGTCCGCATATGCTTTAGCATATGCTCTCCCACGGGTATTAACCATTTAGCCATTTCAAAAAACATAATATTCGATAGTGTTTATTAACACACATAGTGGCCATGTTTAATGCTCACATGTTAAAAAAGAAGAGAAGAAGAAAAGAATGGTAAATAGTGGCACAATGTAATGGATAACTCGCTTACTCAGAATATCTGCATTTCTTTTATTAGTGACTTTCATCTAGCAGGTCTTGTGAAAACCCTATACAATCGTTACCTCGGTATCGGTACCCGGGCAAGAACCGCTACAAGTTCTGCACTAAAGCTAAAATTAATATGATTATTGACTAGCGTTTTTCCAAAAATGCAAGTTTAAATGCATACATCTTTATATATTTTACGCCATTTTTCTCTAATTTTCTATATTAATGTATACAACATTAAACCATGGCGTCTAAATAATTTTTAAAATACTTTGGTATTTATGTAACGCGAATAATTTAGCATTCTGGTTGCGGTTATCCATGGTCGGCGGTCATCTTTTACCAAATTCTATTGCCCGGTGTACACGATACGGATTTTATATCGTATACGGTGTATACGATATAAAAAAATCTTTACATTCATTAACTGTCAACAGATGCCACAAAGCTCTAGAACCAAAGGGTATCAACCTAACCAAGCTCATCACGGAAAACAACCCGAAGATTTACGATAACATACTCAATTCCTTCATCGGTATTGCGGCCGTACAAGTCGGTCTGACTGATGTCTTGAAGACGATTGGCATTGAGCCCGACTACATTATTGGTGAGTTTTTGCCGCTACCGTAATTCTACTAGCTGCGTGATTTATAAATTATAAATGCACCAACGTGCATGCGTGGGACTTCCACCCGCAAGGTGGACAGACGACCTTATAAAGGTCTCCGGAAGACGCTGGATGCACGTCGCCTCCGACAGGTATTCATGGGATTCCAAGGAAGAGGCCTATGTCCAGCAGTGAAAGTCTTACGGATGAAATGATGATATTGATGTATGCATCAACATCGCTATAAATAAATAAGAGCTCATTGGAGGAGGGTGAAAATGGAGGATTTTATGTATTTTACAATGGTAAATTATAAAAAATTGTAAAACAAAATAAAAACTTTGGATTGAAGTCTTAAAATTGAAGGTTTCAGAAAAATTATATTACAAAAATAAAATAATATAATTTCTATCAAATGTTTGCATTTAAATTGCTTCTATTTTAACGGTTATTACCAGTGTGCTGGAGTTTATATATATTTGCTGATGAAATACGGGATAGTCGGTTTCTTATGACATTGTATATTTTAAGGTAATATTAAAAGTAGTTTATTTCTATTTTTAAAATTTCCAGGACACAGTGTAGGTGAGTTAGGTTGCGCGTACGCAGATGGTTGCTTCACAGCGGAGCAGATGATCTTATCGGCGTACAGTCGTGGTTTGGCCTCCGTAGAAACACCATTCATTAAGGGTTCCATGGCAGCCGTCGGTATGGGATACAATCAGGTAAGATCCATTTATAAAACAATTTACCTTAACACTTTTTAAAACTTAAGAAGGACTACACAGATTTTTCCAATTTGGTATATAGGTAGCTGATATCTTGGAATAATATTTTTTTATAGTATAGCGGATAACAGAGCAGGTGGGTCTCCTATATGGAAGAGAACACCGCTACCCATGGACGGCTTTTTTTACCGTTAACTCGACACTTAAGGGCCCCCGATATCCTCACTCACTCTGCGAAACACAGTACAAGTACCGTTACACTTTGGACGAGCCGGCCCATTACTAAGTCAGCATTTCCTTCAGCCTGGCTCTCCAACGGGTTGATATGATTTGTACATTCAGATCAAAACCATCTGCCCGCCCGAAATCGAGGTTGCCTGCCACAATGGCCCCGACTCCAGCACCATCTCGGGTCCAGCTGACATCATGAAGAGTTTCGTCGCGAAGCTTGTACAGAAGGGTGTCTTTGCGAAGGAAGTACCTTGCTCCAACATCGCCTACCACTCGAAATACATCGCGGAAGCTGGTAAGATTTAGTTTCGTGCATTTCACAAGTTTTTATAACAATATTTCTTAATAGTCTCAGCTGAGACTGAGAAACGTTGTTGAGCCATATAAATAATTAAAATACTATTACTGTTAAAACAGAAAGAATGAAAATCAAGAAAATAAGTGAAAATAAAGATTTGAATGTATTATTCAATGCTGAATCTGAAAAAAGTTGTTTTACAAATTAAATTATACTTTTGGATAAAAAATTCATTACAAATAAAATGACAAATCAGCTTTTAGAAATATGATAAATAAAAGATGGCCGATTTTAGGATTTATCTTGCACATGAAATGTCATAAAAATTGGTCGACTCGTTTCGGTAGAGTTTAGCATTGTTAAAGACATATTACAGAATGTTATTTATATATATATATAATTTACAGTAATTATAATATCTAATCTAATCAATAAAATAATCTAATAAAATAATCTATAATAGTTGTTTCAGAAAATCTGATAAATTTAATTTAAATTGTTTGACGAATGATTTTTTTTTTAATTTAGGTCCAAAGCTACTGAAATACCTGAAAGAAGTAATCCCTAGCCCGAAGGCACGCTCTGAGAAGTGGGTGTCCACATCTGTCCCACAGGCATTGTGGAACGACGCTAAAGCTCAGCTTTCGTCTGCGGAATATCACACCAACAATTTACTTGTCAGTATAAAAAATTGCTACTTATTTAAAAAAAACTTTGCTTTAAATACTAATTGTATCAAGTTCGCGAAAATCTCTATGAATATTTTTTTTTATTTAAAATTTGTTTTCTTTAATGATATATAAATTAGCTTCTCAAAGCTATTTAGATACGTACTCAGTACCAGCCAGTAATGGTACATATTTTTCACTATCTACGCACGCAAAGATGGCTACTTCTTCTTCATACTTCTAGTATAAACAATATATGTATATTTTTAAAATTTTCTATAGCGGACAATGGAGCAGGTGGGTATCCTATATCGTAAGAGAACACCGGCGCCCATGTACAAGCACGCCACAGTCTCCGTATTGGTTGTGTTGCCGGCTTTTTTATACCGCCTAAACAGCAATGTTAAGGGCCTCCAATATCCTCACTCAGTCTGCAAAACACAGTACAAGTGTCGTTTTACGCTAAGTATTCTGTGATATTTCAGATAAATGTATCATAGTCTATGTTAGTCACAAATGGCAATATTTTCTAATGGTGAATTAATTTTTAACATTATTCCCTACAAAGCCACAAACGCAAACTGTATCTCATCATAATATTATTATAGATAATAGAAAACCCATGTTACAGAGCCCTGTACTCTTTGAGGAGACGTCGCGTCTCATCCCCCAGAACGCTGTTACAATAGAAATAGCACCACATGGATTGCTCCAAGCCATACTACGCCGCTCCCTGAAGAAGGATGTCCTCAATTTACCGCTCACGCAGAAGAACGAAGACAATGTCACTGTACTGTTGAATGCTTTGGGCAAGTAAGTACTGAAGTGGTGTTTAAGTTTTATTAAGTAATTATTAAATTATTATTTTTTATAGTATAGCAGACAAGTGGAGCAGGTGGGTCTCCTATATGGTAAGAGAACACCGCCACCCGTGCACAACCGCGACACAGTCCGCGCATTGGTTGTGTTGCTGGCTTTTTACGCCACATGAGTAGCATTTTTAAGTACCTGCACGTATGCAGTTCTCACTTAGCGACAATTTATATTGTAAACATCTGTTTCAGACTTTACGAGGCTGGATTGAATCTGAAACTGGCAAACATTTACCCGAAGATACAATTCCCCGTGTCATTGAGCACTCCGATGATCTCACATCTTGTGGAATGGGAGCACAGTGAGGATTGGTAAGTTGAATTTAGGGAGATCATCATCATCATTTCAGTCGTAAGACGTCTACTGCTAGAAATAAGCCTTGGACTTCCATGAATACCTACTGGATTCGATCTGCATCCAGCGTCTTCCAGCGACCTTTAAAAGATCGTCTGTCCACCTTGTGTGTAGACGTCAAACGCTGCGCTTGTCGGTCCGTGGTCTCGACCTTATACAGGGAGATAAAGTCATATATTTCACATTTTTTATCTGTGTTATATGGTGTCAGCTCAGAAATAACCATTTCTATATAGAAATACATATACAAATATATATATATGCGTGATGTAATGAGCGACTGGGGATGGAAAAAAAATATTTTTAATATCCAAGTACGGGTAAAATACATTGGAAAATATTATTCTCCTAAAACAGCTAATTTTCCGACGAGAATACACGCTTTGCCAAGAATGAATCGCTTAAAAATATATATCTTACAGCATTTCAGCGCTTTTATTAATCGTAGGGTAAGTATTGAAAAATTATTTGAGCTTAAATTTGTTCATATGTTGTAAAAAAACTAAAACACCTTTGAATTTTACACTTATCTGGAGTAATAAATTACAGCGATGATTTAACCACACATATACACACACAATAAAAAAAAATAAACAATGGCTCGTTAGATCAAACAAACTTTAAATTCTTATACAAAGTGTAAACAAATATTGATAAAGCACGTTTTCTTATATACTTTACTTACTAAGCTTTCGCTATAACCTGAACGTGACGTAACGAAATTGACCGAACCACATAATATATTGGCACAAAAGAAAAATGAGCCCGTACACCATTTTTCATCACTTATTGCGATGTTCCACAGGTCACCGCAAACTCTGCGCGTTATTCTGAAACTGCTTAAATAGTTGAAGAGTCGCATTAACTTCAATGCATAAGCTTAGTAGAGAGTGACTAAGGATATTGAGTCTCTTTCGTTCATGTTTTAAAAGTGTACCATGAAGTGAAAGGTATCGGGTATGAATCCTGGTCCGGACTATTATAATTTAATTTATAATTTATTCAGTCTCTGAATGCTTGACAATGGCCCAATGACAAGGAACTGTTCATGGGCGGCGGTGTTCCAATTGCCTCATAGTCCGCTATAGAATTTAAAAAAAAGTGTCTTCAAAAACTTAATTAGCATAATATACGTACAGATTTTTAATTTGTATTAAATGTTGTTTATTACCATTCCTGATAAAAGTTAAATAATTCTAAAAGAAATTCGTTAATTTTGATGGAGAAACAATTTTTAAAAGCATTCTCAGATGACTATTGCAATCCTTCCATACCTAAATTTACTTAAATTATCGCGTCGCGGTGTTTTTTTTCCAAATTCCTCCGTACCGATTCGACCGTTTTTGATTAATTTGTATGGGTATCATATCGGTTTTAGAATCGGTGAACATCCTAGTCCAACAATGTTTTTGTTTTTTATGATTTATAATTGAAAAAGTAGGTAATTGAAGACAGGGATGTGTTAACGCTAAATTGACACCTTTCTACAATGTGCCCTTATTTTTGAATAGTATTATTAATATAATTTATGTGGCACAACAAAGTTTTCCATAAATATATATTGACTAAGTTTTCTCTTCGACTAAAATGCAATAAAGAGTTTACCGTTATTAATAGGCGCTCATCAATCAGGGGACCGCATACAAATGGCTTGGGGCTTATCCACTGCGTTCTTTGACTCGTTACAAAATAAACCATATTTTAACTAGATATCCCTTCTCGTTGGAAGATTCAAGAAACAGCGCATACAGTTTCTTGGCATTCTTTAAAGATTTCGTCGCATTCCTGACTTATATATTTTTTTATATTACGATAAATATAAAGTTTAACTAAAATATATATTTATAATAATAATACCTTTTAATTTTCATAAATTATAAACTAGATTTAATAATATTTTACATAAGTTTTTACCACTCTTTACCTCCATTACGTTCCAAGATGGCGCTGTCATTAAAGCAATCACGTAAGCGGAGCCAAACTCTAAATGAATAAATATATAAAATTATTAAATATATAAGACCACTTAATATACATAAAATAACATATGTGCAGTATAAATTCTATGGCAAAAGGTCGCGGTTGGGATTTTTCTAAACACGGGATTCTGTTGAACAGAAGGCTCACGTAGGATAAATAGTCCAGCGGCGCCCCCGGCTTCAAGTCCTAGCAAAGCCGGAAGTGCTTTGCCGGACGGTACGAGACAGATATGCCCTTTTTTAAGGTCACCAGTTTGTTTCAGTTTGGTAATAACTGTACATTATTCAGAGGAGCTAAGTGGAGTCAATTTCATCATCTAACTTCGACGCAGAATACGAAGTTTGGTCCGTACCGTCTCGATGATTGTTCTACTGTGTGAAATTTAAGGCATTTTGTTCAACGCACTGTAGAAACTGTTGCCTGCAAACTACTACTAACTACAAACTACTAACAATACTACTAATACCAGCATAGCTATACATAAAGGCCTGTCCACACCCGCAGCCCATCTAGGGCTGGGGTGTCTATGTCTTCTACTCGTTTGCCTTCGTTCTCATAAAAAAAATAACAATTAGATAGTTTAATTTGTTAATGTAAATGTTGTGCCCACCCCAATCTTTGTTAGAAGGTCAGTACTCGAAGTTGTATTAGGTAGATCCAACTTTTAGAAAAAGGTCTACCGCCTTATCCAACTCGGTTGGGCAGCGCTAGGGAATTTATGCAACATCTTTTCCTCCGACTATGTTAAGGCAGTGTGGTATCCTCACTGCCTTAAGGCGAAGGTCTTTAACCAGTGTGTGTTACCAGTGTTGACTTGCGGTGCGAAGACGTGGTCTCTCACCATCGGCCTCATATCAAATCTCAGAGTCGCTCAGCGAGCTATGGAAAGGGCTATGCTCGGAGTTTCGCTACGTGATCGAAACAAAAATGAGGAGATCCGTAGATAATCATATTAAGTTAAAAAGACAAATTAGTTTCTAGTCTATTTTTTATTAGACTAAAAAAATCTTACTTGGACTATTACA
>DWCF01004310.1:0-16856 GCA_018230265.1 Delias oraia
TTTCATTTTAAATTTGATAGATCATACAGTTTCACTGGGATATAAAATCTATGGTTTCTTTTTTATGCGGTGATGCCTAATACATTTTATTTTATTTTATGCTTTATATATACAACTGAGGCCTATAGAGTCAAAGGAAGCGAAACACCACATGATCTAAAAACGAGTAAACTATGGCGCCATCTAGTTTAGTCAGTTTGTCACAATTTAGCATATTCATTTCCAATAAATTAGTAAACAAAATAGTCTTAAAATATATTATATCGTAGCTACCTAAATAAAGTTATCGGTTTTTTAGCTCACTGAATATTTGACATTTTGGATTTAGATGCCTTTAATTTTATAGGTCTCAAATGACAGCCAAAGTCTGATGTTTTTTATTGAAATGAATGCTAGCTATATCTGCATGAAAAGATCCCATTTATATGTAAATTACCTTGAAGTTAATGATATGATGCTTACGAAACAAGAATTATATCATAGTTGTAATGAGGGTCAGTTGTTCGCACGCTTTGCCCTTTTATTGTGGAGTAAATAAAACAACAGAGGTCAAAACTTTTGATATAAATTGATATAAATCACTTTCAATGACTCTATGGATAGTTGACTAAAGAATATACAGGGTTACTGGTAAATAGACCTGAATCTTTTAGGATGTGATTTTAGGCACGTCAATTAAAAAATATCATAAAAAAGTCTACTCAAAGGCAACAGTTTATTAAAAAATACTAACAATTTGAATATATTGATAAGGGATACCTCTAGACCAGGATACCTCATAGTCAAATTGGTTTCTAATAATCCCTAAAATCACGCCCTAAAGGATTCAGGTCTATTTATCAGTAACCCTGTATAGTATTCATTTAAAAAAATTTCACTCAAAGCAGACATAAAGGTTTTGTAGGTCGATTTCTTATAAAAACGGGGATAAATGTAAAATTTTATGAGTAGCAATAACACGAGTCGTGTATTACAGCAATTGAAACGATTCGGTTAACTTTCGACACACACAGAAACTAGAAACAAAAATCAATTACCTGTAATGTTCACCATGAAATTTATTGTTGTTTGTGTCAAAACTTGCTCGCGGTCAATTTATCCGTCGCCACAATTCCATATAAATGCAAGTAAATGGGAACCCAGATAAAATCGTGACTAAACAAATGATGCAACAACATCTGTCCAAAGATTTTCACTCCTACAGTTATTTAATTATTATTATTACACTAACAAAGCATATATTCTATAAGGGATATACATCCCTTTAAATTTAAATTACGTCAATATCGCCCGTGTACTGAAAAACCTATTAGTTTCATAAAATCACTCAAATATTGCAAACTCAACATGCAACTCAAATATCCGTTGTATTTTTCGCGCTTCATTTCTTAGGCATCGTAGATTTCTATATAAATTGGAACAGTTAATTATTTTGTATAATCTATAAAATAATACAGCTACTTGGGTGTAAGAGCGTGGGAAGCATTTGCTGACGCATAAATTAGGCCGGCTCGTCTGAAGTGATACCACGGGCTCACAGAATACTCAGCGTGAAACGGTATTTGAGCTGTTTCGCAGAGTGAGGATATCGGAGGCCCGGTGTAAAAACCCGGCAGCACAACCAGTGCGCAGAGTGTGGCGCGGTTGTTCATGGGCGGCGGTGTGCTCTTACCACATAGGACACCCACTTGCTCCGTTGTCCGCCATTCTATAAAAAAAGAACCTGAATATAGTAAATAATAATATAACTAACATAGCTATATGAATATACATACTTGTGATAGAGGCTTGAAGCAGAAACGTGCTCAGACTGCCTGCCCACCTTACAATTGTTTAGACGACAATGGTCAAAATCACCTGCATACACACATTTCAATTGTTTTGAATGTGACCTGTAATTTGTATGGAAATTGTATAAGCTATATATCTTAAATATCTTGATACACGATTTTTCTAATAAATTAAATTTTAAGTTTAAGTAAAAAAACAAATATAATATAGTTGCAGAAATCATTAATTGTTATTTTTGTTAATTTTCATTACAAATGTACTAAAAATGTGTCCTCAATTAATGTCATGTTCTATGGTATATAAATGAAATTTGAATCTATGATGAATTTAATCTAATTGTACATATTATACATCATTACTGTTAAAACTTACTATTATAGGCTATTGTATCAGAATTTTTTGCGGTTACGCACAGTAGCTGCTACTTACTTGGCCAGTCCGAACTTGACTTTCCACTAGTAAAACTTATCGAATATTTCAACTGTTATCTCACAACTAACGTACTTCATACACTGTTCTCAATTCTCATATAACATTATGATTTTTCTTGTAGCGTTCTTTGAATTAGCATCTATGAAATGTGTCAATCATGCATGTAATTTATACCGTATGTATCTGTAACGCATTCTTAATGCATTCCTAATTACATTACACTTGAATAACTCGAAGAAATCTATCAGTACATTTCAATGCTAAGCGATGTACAAGGTTTGGATATAAAAAATTTGTTTAAAATTGTAAGGTATTGATTTTTTATAAAATATTTGTTTTTTTGTCATCTTTACATGGCTTCTTACGATGTCCATGATTCTCTGTTAAGTGTGTGAAAACAACACAAACTTGACATAGGCATGTTAATAGTATTGTTTTGATGTTGCATGATTTGGGTAAATGTTGTGTCAGCGTAACTAACATAAAAATAAAGATTTATCTATGATCATTACTGCCTTTTAAATAAAAATAATTAAATAATATATTATTAGTATTAATACCTAACAGCTTAACTTTTTTGGCAACAATCTTTTTATATCACCTTGACTAGCGGTCATTCAATGATTAATTTGTTTAGTCTTCTAATAAATACTCGTAAATTTATACACTGTTTATAAATTTGACATAAAATGATAAGTCACATATTCGATGACCGGTTCTATACTTACATAACCTGGTGAAATTGGAAAGCATGTGTTAGTTAATATAATGGACTTTCTACATCTTGTCACTGCAAAACACCTTGTGACTTAATATCAGCTTATGATAATGTAATTTACGACGTATTATTGAACTTAAGTACTGACGGCTATACAAAGAAATCTTAAGATGTTTTTTTGTACGTCAAATAGGTTTTTGTTTATTAATTAGTACTTTTGTGGTAGCAATGCGATCTCTACATTACTCAGTGAAAGACAAGAGAGCGAAATATTTAATTAATGTGGTAGATTAATAATATAGTGAAAAGAACGAGGAAATAATAAAAATAGGTATAGCTTTTTATTGTTGGCAATAATATGCTTATTTAATTTTTCGAATAAACTTATGGCTTTTAATGCACTTTACTGCATTTTTACAACTATCATCATCATCATCATCAGCCTATTCAAGTCCACTGCTGGAAATAGACCGACAACACAACAAATACGCTAACTGTGACGCAGTTGTTCAAGGGCGGCGGTATTCTCTTACCATATAGTAGACCCACTGGCTCTGTTGTCCGCTATAAATTAATAAAAAACTAATAATTAGGGGTCTGAATATATTTAATAAAGTCATTTAATTCACCTAGACTCACATATGATAATTTATTAATGTCACTCAAGTCTGAAGTTTCTTTACAAAAACGTTAGATCTTGTTAAATTAGTTTTCTTGAATCAATATTGAAAATTTACTACGTAAAGTCATTTCCTATCCAATTACGTCTTTGAATCTTAAACACTCTTGCTTCTCTGTTTTTTTGCCATCGAATTTTCATCATCGATTGAATAAGATAAAATAAAAGAATCCATAATTTTTGGTATTTACTTCGATACCTTTATTAGAAAATCTCTACTGTTGTGATCTTAATCTATATCTAAAATTGATATTTTTATTATTTCTTGAATATGAATGGAAATAAGCAAATAATATTTTCCTAATAATTAAATAAATGTAATAATTACATCTTTGTGTACATTAAAAGTCGTTAATTTATGTTTTTTACCTTCAGATTGACAAAATAAAACTGCAACAGGTGTTTAGGTATCTAATCGGGCCATTGTCCCACTATAACCCATCAAAGTTAAGCTGTAGCTGACGCTTGTGCAAGATAATTTGAGTCGTATGAATATTGAGATACATGCTAGAATCATCTGATAATGTCGCCACGTCAATCATTACAATTGTCGTGTCATAGTGGCATAGTGAACTCGAGCTTTTACTTAATTCGTGAGAACTACATTTTCATTTAGTTAATCGTGTTTAGAATGTCACTGAACGTGAAAGATCTTGCATGGTGCTTGCATTTCAAAATATGGAGTTTTTAGGTAAAAGTTTAATATGTTTATATATAACTGTAACGACTATCGCAATCAAATTTCTGGGTAAGAATAACAATGGCAAAAGGCAGCTAGCAATATTTAAACAAATTATAAAATTAATACGTATATTTAAGGGTTTTTAAGACTTTTACACAAAGAAGTCACTGACTGGTGAAGTTATATAATACCTCTTTAGTGCCGTTCGCTTACCATCTGGTGTTACAGAGCCGTAGGGCAAGAACGTCAAGCTCATTTACCGACACCCACTAATGCTGGCAGATATTTTTTAATGGAAACATTTGACAGCATTTTGTTACGACATTTAAGACGTAATCGTATGTCGTAAACCAACGTATCCACGCGTAATCTATTGAGTTCCTTAATTTTAACCAATGTTACTTATTACGCATCTATATTGTATCTTTTATCAATGATATTTATTAAATTGCCATGACTCTTAAGCCTGGGAATTCATTTATGACTTTTATATTTTTAATGTACTCAACATAGGTTAGATACTATATGTTTTATTAATATCACTCCAATAAAGACTATTTTTTTATCTGTATTGTTCTACTAATGTTATAAACGCGAAAGTTTCTAAGTATGGAGGGATTTTGTTAGTATTTAATGCAAAAACTTTTTAATGGTTATATAATGAAATGTTTCGATAATGAAGTTATATGTAAGAATTATACATAGGAAATAATTTATAATGATCTTGTGTTAACAGGCCAACTTATAAAAAAAAAATGTCACGTAAAAGTCGGTAGGTGACGTACCAGGTAGGACGACATCTGGCGAGTAAATTATCTGATTAGATTTTCAGTATTGGACTTTTCTATCTATCATTAAGCCTAATCAATGCATGCACACATTTTACAGCGACACAATAAGAATAGGAAGCAAAGAATTAACATAAAAACGTATGCAGCTTCTATAAAGGTTTTATGTCCATACTTTCCATAGAACCTATTACCAATTAAAGCTTATCCGTTATATTACTTAGAATGGGAAAACGTAGGCAAAGTACAAGAAGACATTCTCAAGTACATTTATAGACGCACATGTGAAAACGTCGCGTGCGCACTCGAGATTTCTTTTAACATTCAAGGAGAGATACGGATGATAGGGTTGCCGATATATTTTGTTAGTAACTTTTATATAGTGTGGTTTTAAATAATTTTATCAGACTTTCTTATACTTGTAAATTTATCATAATTTTATGATATTTGAAATGTTTGCGACTATTTGACCCGCGGCTCTACATGGGATGACGGTCTCCATGGACCACTTACCATAAGTGATCCTTCTGCTCGTTTGCCACAGTCTTAATAAAAAAAATGTATTATCAATAAATATTTTTGTGATTTTATCCCAGAGCCTTCAGAATAATTTCCATTTGACATCAGAAGCACGTATAACTTCTTTACATAGTAGCACAGCCGGTTTTATTACTATTTGTCAAAGAACATTACATTTAATAACTCAAGTAATATGGGTCTATATATTTGTTTATGGAAACAATAAGGTAGTTACACATACACAACTACTTAGTTTATTGTATGCGCATCTTTAATAGGGCGAGCAACAAATATTTTGTTGAGTGTCAGAGGTACAAATTACAATATAAATGTATCTACTACATCTTTTAATGTGCTTATCATGTTATATCATGACAGCCCTATTGAAATCCATTGATGTTGTAAACGTTGAAACTCGGATACGGCCTCGCCTGTTTACTTGACCAACTCGCGTTGGGACTTTAAATGTAAAAAAAATGCATAATGTATGATGAAATGCACTAAAAATTACTTCAAGGTCAATGGCACAATTTAAACAACATGGGGTTTTTAAAGATTTTACCCACATTGCCTAGGTATGGTTGTTAATATTGCAATATGAACGTCTCACTACTAATTTTGTGGTTTTATTGTTCTATAATCGTATGTACGTATTATTTAAAACAAAAAATAATCCGTTATATGAATGTTGTTATGAAGATTAGTTTTTTATGTATTTATGCAACTACATATTTGTCTAAATCTTTAAGCAACGAAAGATTTTGAATTTTAATACTTATATTACATTCGTCATCATTAGGATGACACTTTTGAAAAATCACATCCATGCAATGTAATATTACAACTATCTGTATGCTGAAGCATATCCTGACGCACTATTTCCGCCGGCATTTCCGAAGTTATACAACGGCCTTACAGAATACTCAGCGTATACTTGTACTGTATTTCGTAGATTGAGTGAGGATATCGGAGGCCCTTAAAGGTAACGTTTAAGCAGCGTAAAAGCGGACAACACATGCAATGCGCGGACTCTGCCGCGGTTGTTCGTGGACAGCGGTGTTCTCTTACCATATAGTATCGTATTACTCACCTGCTCTGTTGTCCGCTATACCATAAAAAAAATTAAAATGCCATGTCCACATAATTGCCGTACTACGATCATTAATGTTCTATTAGCTTATAATACCTTGCATTCACTATGGGAACGCTGTAAATGCTAATATCGAGCTGTTGCAAGTTTCGCAAACGATTATCACCCGTGACACAATTGCTAATATATACGTACAGATTATAATACCATTTGTGAATATATCTTTGTATATGTGAAACGGATACAAACAAAAATTACCCTATAATGATCTTTTTCATAGTAATTGTGATACGACTTTATCACTTATTAACGGTCCTTATATTTTTCTTCCATTTAATGGACATACTGTCGTATCGCGAATAGGTCTGCATTTAATAAATATACAATTTAAAGAAGAGAGTGTTATATCCTCTTACAAGTTGGGTTCATCTATATTCATATAATATTGTAGGCTTTATTAGATCGTTCTATTTTTACATCTATATCCATATTATCATTCTACTTTAAAATTAAATCACGAAGCTTTTTGCTCCTTTTCTCTCTGTTTAATAGGCGTATACATATGTTTACATATCTAAATTTGGTAAGACACAGTTCTTACCTATAGAGTTAAATACAATATTAAACCTAATGACTAGAATAAATAACTAATCTACATCATATATTTTTTTTAAATTTAAGCAATAACATAGATAATCGTAATAGGCGGGCGTCTTTGGGGTAGGCCTATGTCCAGTAGGCGATATGATACGCTGATGATCATGATGATGAAGCAATAATGTATCATAAGGGAGAGAGTGATAGAGTTTTCAACATTGTTTTAAATACACCAATGTTATTAATAAGGGGTTAAGTCGAGTGCTCTAAAGAAATGTAAAAGTTTAGCTTGAAATGGAAAAACATGACAAAAACTAGTCACTACTGTAAGACAAGCAGACAAAAAGCTGTTAATAATAGAGGTTAGTTTTTACTATGTGCAACGAACAATTTTTATTTCAAGAAATAATTCCAAGTATGTGCAAATTAATTAATGAGAGTCGTTAAAATTGATGATGGTTAATAGATTTACACAACTATTATTAACTGAAGCCATCACTCGTAATTGCACACTTGTAGCCGGTTTTATTTCGCGACAAATATTGAAAATATTTTACCTAATGACCCGAGCCTATCGCAGGTGCCGCAAATGTTAGATTAATGGGCGTAATTAAACAAATTGGAACTTTTAGGAGCGTAGTATTGATATTTTTTAATAAAACTTTCGTTGCTAGTAAGATAGTATTAGAACCTCATAGAGTTTTTTAATTTTATATGAGGCCAAACCGTCAGGAGAACGGTTTGACGCTGATTTTCTATGTGCCGTGGTTCTACTTCGAACGAACCGTCCCAATCAGTGCGTCCGCATATGCTTAAGAATAGCTTATCTACAGGTGCGACAGTATTATGATACTCGCCCGGCCACTGTCAAGCTCTTCCAGAGACCGAATAAATTTATTTATAATTGTCCGGATCGGGATTCGAACCCGATATTTCACGCTTCATGATAGACTTATTAAACCACTTAGCTACGAGGATCAAGTAGGTACTCGCATTTTAAAAATTTCGTCACTCTTATGACTAAAGAAAATATTAAATGCGTGATTTACCTCAATCAACAAACAGAAAACTCACATTTCGGTTTGATGTTATTATCTAATACTTAAAGTGTCACTTGATGACACTAGATTGCTTCCGATGAAACTTTCACAACCTATTTCCGTTTTAATGACAAGAACTTAATAAACGGTTTATAAATAGGAAGTGAGTGTTGGAGGAAATGGTATAAACTTGATTTCATCTGATCGAACAGAAGTTGTTGGTGTATGTTTTAATATTAAATGAAATCGACAGGAATTTTGAAAAGATATCTATTTCAATGAATTTAAAAAATCTTTTAATAGTAATTAATGGCGGAAGGAAATTTTGTTCATATAATTCACAACCTTGTTAAGCTCTTGACCTTAAACTAAACAAATAATTACACTCATTAATTATCTTATAAATTTTTTATATTTAATATCGCGTTTGTTCTTGAAAAAGTGGTACATAACTTGATTAAATATACATTCATTTAATTTAATGCAATATTACCAAGTTACAAATAGAATAGTGTAAAAAAACATTGTAATCTGCAACGAAGCGTGCAGGATCCTTGTTTATTGAGAGCCAAGTATTCAATTATATAGACAAGATATTATTTATTTAATACAGCATTTCGAAGTAATACAGGTTTGATGATAAGTTGTCGGATTTTTGCGCCATATAAGCGAAATAACTTAGTGGGCGGCCGGTAAAATGTTCATTTAAGGTCCACAGGTTGGTAGGATCGTTGTATGCTTTGTATAGAAACATTTTTTTTTTTTGGAAGGGATATTTGCTGCCGGCCGTACAGCCATCACACCTTCACACGGTCTTTCGGGGCGAGTCGTAGGTTCATGAATTGATTTTTAGCCGCAACTAGCGCAAGGGCGCTCCTGCGAGACACGAACCTCGGCTTGGGGGAACGTCGCGGGGGCATTGGCCGCCTGAGCAGGCGGTCTAATGCTCACCGGGATGAGTCTGGCGACGTAGCTAGGTCCTCGCCTCCGTATCCTGCGGAGGCGGTTGTTGTCGCGGTCCCTACACAGAACCCTACTATCTGAGTTTATGTTATTATCCTCTCGGGAGGCTATCAGCTTGTTTTAGCTGCAGTGATAGGATCATCTGGATTGTGTAATACGTCCCTGGGTCTCCGTTTGTGTATAGAAACATACAAGTGCGTCCACCTATTCGCACGCTGCCCGTCGCACATCGACAATGCTTACACCGTTGCTCCGAAACGCAACTTTTGCGATGCGTGCCGATGACGTCATACGGAATGCCATCGTAATCTTGGTATCAAATGAAAATCGGAATGAACTGGCATTGTCAATCCGTACGCTGCCGATAGAGTGGCCGCACTGTAAAAAAATTATCAGTATGATGCGAGGTGTCCGTTGCGTGCAATACCGGCCTGTGAACGCTTACCTTTAGAATTACCTGTTAGGATTGGGCGCTGTAAGATTACATTTAAGTCACAAATAATAATTGAATTGTATGTACTTAGTCATAATAAGAACTGATGTATCTGATAATACATTTTGTATTCAGTGTTAGTTAAAAGAAAAATTCATCATGATTTTCCTTAGTCAAATTGATAGGATAACAATTGATACTCGCTAATCGTTTACAATTAACTGACATACTTCTAAGTAACAGATATGGTAAATTATTTCCGATTTGGCTCGCCTTACTTTCAAATTTGCATTTGCTCCTACGCCGACATTTTATCACGTAGTGGGCAGATCAACTCTAGTAACCTTCAAGATGGTCATTTGATTAAGAAATCAGCGATTTTTATTAATTTTTAAACTAAGATAAAATTACACGTAGAAGTCATTATATATATTGTAAAAAATTATGTTAATTCATTAATAACTGTCAATGTCTTGATAATATATAAATATGATGTAATAAATAACTCTTAAATATGATAAAATAAATAATACAGTAAAATATACTAGGTAACTTCATCAAACATATTATAAAAAGGCGTATATGAGAAATCTTTCAATTTTATTTATTTTTTATTTTTGAAATAGACATTTGTTAATTGGAATATCTTCTACTATGAGTAAACAAGTGAAGTGTAACTAATAATTTTCTGTGGGCACCGAAACAAAAACAATTGTTATTGTTTCAAATAAAAGCTTATTAAAGCGAGAAGTGAGTTAATTTAAAATCTAAGACAGATGCTTTTCGAAGCGTTTCTTCGACTGGAAAATCGTTTTGTACTCTTGATAAGTCAATGAACTACCTCTGGTTCAGTGCGTGTATTATATTTTGTGAAAAATATAAATTACGGTACCTTACTGATATAATATTTTACTAAATTTTAAAATCTCGTTGTATATCTTTAATACTGTACTGACAATTGTAAGCGTTGTAGTTCAAACGCCATTGAACAATTCTTTAAATGTATTAGAATTCAGCAGTTTAGAAGAAACACAGGAATGATAATCTATTTATATGGTTATACTAGGTTTAAAAGTCATATATTTCATCAAAAATTGACTTAATTAGAAATAATAGTCAAAGTTAGATGAACGAATTAACAGACTGCAGAGAAATTTTTATATTAATTTAACAAAAAGTAATAAAAACAACCATTATATAGCCTATTTTTACTGTATGACTGAAGCCGGTGGTAAGTTTTTTATAAAACTTTTAATCTACTTAATATTATTCGAGAATTTTAAGCGTTTAATAAAACAAATTTATTCTTGCAATTAAAGCGATTGAGTAATTAAAAATGTTTTTTTATAATACCGGCAATACAGCGTCATTTATAAATATTACATACAAAAATTTGCCTTTAAAATTGCTTTTACAGTAAGTATGTGAATTATATTTGTAAGGAGTAAGGGCCATTCTCACTTCAAGACGTAGATAAATCTTAATCACTTGCATTGTCTATTATAACGAAGCTTTGTGACGCAATTTCTTTGTTTTTAAAGTCAAGGACCTCGTCGTGTGTTTTTTTAATCGGCCATTTCCAGTTGCTTAGGACGTGTGTAGAATTATTCACAGATTTTTATCTCCGCACTTAGATTTCTTGATTCTGTAATTCGTATAGTCACGAATCGTGATTTACATGTAAAATGCTTTTGGGCGCGAGTGTCCGTTATTTTTATGGATTTCGTGTTTTTCTACGTTCTCCGGTAAACTGGGGCATTGTTCTCGATTTTTGCTAAATTGCAACGGTCATTGAACGATATGTAAATTTGAAAATACATTGTGTCTTCAGCTATTACAATTCGTCTAAGATTTTATATCTATAATCTTTTTTGATTGCTGCTTATAGAGATTCTTGTGAGCAATGGACGGTATGGAAACACACACACACGACACAATTAAAAAATCTAATTTCTAAGTCTATTTAACAAGTGCTTAACTGCTTATTGTACCAACAAAACGAAACATTGTTATGAGAAGTCGATATTTCCAAGGTTATGTTCATGAACACAAGATTGTTCTGATAAAACCATTTGACCAGTTTTGAGATCCGGCTGCGGTTTAGGTGTCAATGTCGTGGCTCAGGATTCCTGGTCGTGAGAATATGACCCTCGATTGTTTGATCTCGACTATAAACATGAATTTATTTGTTCAATAGTATAATATATATCTATACTTAGTAGTACTTTAGTTTAGAAAAGAGTGAATAGTTAGATTTTTTCCTTAAAATAATGTAGCATTAAATACATGAACACTTACGTAACTCAACACTTTGTTTTCAGAGTCTTAGCTACAGTTAAAATGTTGAAATGCCGCTCATACAGCGTAAAATGCGCGGATTGTGCGGCGGCGGTGTTCTCTCACCATATAGGAAACCCATATATACACACCATATACACGATAGAGAATACAAAAAAATTGTTTTCCAGACTTATACTAAAAATGTGTTCCAGAATGTTTAAAACTGATAAATGGATATTTATATGTAAACTATATGTTTATAGAATTGAATGACATTTATTAACATTGTAGTTACTCATATAAAAAAGTATACAACACTCCATCCTGTACAATAAAAAAAAATTGTAGCAGACATAACATTGATAAATGTTCTGAATAGCTCAGGGAAGAACATAGGATTTTATCATAATTCAAAGTCCTAAACTAATAAACATAATACAAATTTTCATATTTTATAGGAAATTATTAATGTTAAAGCAAGAACATTTCAATACGTTCTAACCAGTAAACAATAACTTTTTACGACTACAAAGAGATATTATAATAATGCATCGCATATTATGTAGCACCAAGACTAAGGCGTAAATATAAGACCTGTTATGTAATTGAATTAATAATTTGTTAAGTATTGCATTACGAAATACTATATTATGTGCTCTAATGAAGTTTTAAAGCAGAATAAAACAAATAAAAAGAAAAAAAAATCATGTGAATTAAACTATTATATTACCTATTGTAATTCTTAATTAGTTGAGAGTTTCTTGGATGAATCATAATTATTCCTTCAATTTTAGTCAGGACTAATATAAAAGAAAAAAGCAGACTTTTATTTTTATGGAAATGTTGGTAAACGAGTAGGCGGCTCACTAGGTAAAGCAGTTCTCAGCACAAGGACACCCCTACACATTGCAGAGCCGCGGATGCGTTGCCAACCTTTAAGGAATATCTACGCTCTTATTGAAAGAATTCCCCAATTCGTATTGGTTTGGAAATAGTGGTACTGGCAGCTGATTCCACAGAGCGGTGGTGCGCGACACAAAATGCCTTTAGAAACGCTCAATTGTTGAACGACAAACATCGAGATGATAAAAATGAACCTTTATACTCTTCCTCGATGTACAAACATTGCGTGTTAAGGAAAATAATAAGTGAAAACAATCTAGAAATGTCTATGCCTCGCATTACGGGATTTGTAACATGCATAGACACACTAGACTCTTTGAGCATCGGCATTAACAGTAACCATAGATTACTTTTACCTTGCGAAACGCATCAATGGATTGAATTCCCTAACTGTACGTACTATCGAGTTTCATATCACATTACTTTGTCTCACCGTAACAGATATTTAGCGTGCAGTGTGACTAGATGGAATGAATTGCGATAATCAAGCATGACCGGGTCAAATCTAGAATTATATTAGAAAATCCAATTCGAAATCCAATACTACAGTGACGTATTATTCTACTAAAACATATTATTATTAGTTTAACTGTATGGTAATATTAAATTATCCAGCGTATAAAAGTCATGGTTAGATTCGCATTCAACCAACCAAGGCGCCAGAAAATGTCTATTACGTTATATTTTGTAAATTACCTATGTACATAAAAGATTTAAAAATGTATGATATTGTATAAAGCTAAATTAATATTATTGATTGTGTGATTATATATTATAATTCAAACCGAATTAGGTCAGATTGGTTACGTTTCGTTGTTATGAAATAGGAATTACTAGGTCAGGTAGAGAGTTTGGTCATCTATGTCAAATTATTGTTATACTGTTTCTTTGAATCCGCACATCTGTGCATCTATTTGTGCATTCTGCTTAGTTTTATAATAAATTTGTAATACGATATAAGTTAAAATATATTTGCAATATGTAAGCCTAGATATGAAACAAGCTCTTACAAAAAACAAAATTTGTAGATTTTCACTAAGACTGATTCATTTTATAAACACTAATATTATTCTAACAGTAAAGAGAAATATAGATTTGATAGTTATTATAGTAGATAGTTAAATAAAATCAGAAGTTTCACAAAATATTATAGTTAAAAAGTCTAGAATGCTTCTAACATTCGGTGACCTACTTGGTACATATATTTCTTAACACTTGAATGCGAATTTCCTTTCGCCATAGACCTTGAGGATGCGGCTTCTGTCGTGCATCTGAATAATAAATATCAAGTTATCTCAAACACCCTGGCCTCACGTGACCCCCGAGGTCTTATTAAAATATCAATTAATCTTCGTAGATGGCAGCAACGTCAAAATAGACGTGCAAATAAAAAAATTACATACCGTAAGAGTGAGCTGTTATAACAGTTATTACAGACGCGTTTGTAACAAAAACTAATTAGTAAAACATTACGTTCTTACGTGTTTCCGCGGCTCAATCGTATGAAGATATCTTGTGAGAAAAAGGAAGCGAAACTTTCACTTACCACTATAGTACATTGTGGATGTTGGTACATATTTGTCTAACAATTGAGGCTTGACTTGTGTGTCGATTTCGAATCTTAACGCATATGGTTGTGGGTTATACTTGAAATAAGTGTATGTTTACAATTTGTAAAAACCTACAAGTTCACGAATCATGTTAAACTATCATGTTAAACGTCAAGTTGACGTAAGCTAATCAAAGATTATATAGTGTATAAATCATGTGATGTTAGATAAATATAGGAATTGTTTTATATTATAAATATTTTAAATTTGATTAAATATTAAAAACGTTTATTCAGAAAATTTTATAATGTTCCTTTTAATTATTTACTATACATTATATATACTATAAAGTAAGATACGGTTCAAGTTGTACAAAATTGTGATTTTCGAGATATACATGGTAGGTTTTGTAATATTTAGCGTTTTGCCTTTTCGTGATTTAATTTTAATTTCGACGTGTTTTTAAATCATACCGAATACAATGATACTAAGAATGTTAAAATATATTTCTTGTTAAACTATGTCTTATCACTGAGTTATAATGGAACATTTTCCAAATAAAAATTTCGGTCTAACCTGTATAGATTTCAACATATGTTTCTAGTGTGAATACGTGTCTCTTTGTTTATTCTATAAATTACTATTCCAAGCGTTTCAAAATCCTGCCACGTCTAGCGTAACAAGTGTTTTCAAATTGTTATGTAAATTGATATTACTCAAAAAGAACGATCTTTGACACCGACGCTATGCCCACGGTTCCATTTGTTCTTTTCTTCTCTAAGCTTTGTGTTTTTAAATGTAATATGAACATTGACCTCGTTTTCACTTATATGCCATATCAGGAATACAAATATTTTCAAAATTAAATTTGCCCTATAGTGTATTTTACCTTAGAAACCAAAACTTTAACTACCTTCTGTATCCAAAACTGTAATATATAAAAAACAATTACAAAAGATCACGGATGTATGTTATAGAAATTAATATAAACGAAATAGATTCAGATAAGTTATTAACTACGTTAATTATTGATAACTATGCTGGTTATTAAATTTTACTTTGCACAATCAATCTGACCATGGTACACAATTTACTGCTCTGTTATTAAATTGTTAGATAATAAACGTATAATAGATGAAATTACTGAGTGTAATACGTCTCGATTATTAACATGTCTTTAAAATGTCATGTTTATTATGGTATTATACAAATCGCTTGATAAAATTGACGAATATAATCGCAAAAACATCATAGATCATTTTATTTCCTTCAAGAATAAAATGTTCTGAGAGCCTCGTAGCTAAGTGGTTTAATAATTCTACCATGAAGCGAGAAGTATCGGGTTGGAATCCTGGTCCGGACAATTGTAAATTATAATTTAATTTATAATTTATTCGGTCTCTGGAAGGGCTTGACAGTGGCCGGGCAAGTGTCTTAATACTGTCGCACCCATGGGAGAGCTATGCTTCACTAATTGGACCGGCTCGTCAGAATTGATACCACGGCCTCACAGAATACTCAGCGTGAAACGGTACTTGTACTATGTTCCGCAGAGTGAGGATATCGGAGGCCCTTAAAAATGCAGCTTAAGTGGCGTAAGAAGTCGGCAACACAACCAATGTGCGGACTGTAGCGTGGTTGTCCATGGGCGGCGGTGTTATCTTACCATATAGGAGACCCACCTGCTCCGTTGTTCCCTATATTGTAAACTTAAAAGTTTCTGTGATGTTTTGCGAATGTGTAAAATCTTGAGCTCAAAGCACAAATCTTGAGCACATGATATTTGGAAACTATTTTAATTATATCATTCGGTATCACGCCTTTAAAGTCAAGTTTAACAGCAAAAAATAAACACATATGGTACAGTAACATTAATGTACACTAAACTCTTTAAACTTAAATGAATGTACCTTCGGGTCATTTTCAATACAGACCGCATCGTCATCGTCAATACTGCCTGTGAATAGAAAGCACGTGAAAATGACATGACGCGTGGATTAAATTTGGTTAAACAGACGATGAAAGTGGTTTTCTATTGGACTATCGGTAGAGTTTCTTGATCGTTAAATAGATACAAAAAAGTGGTACGTGCACCAAACTTATACTCCAGCAGTGCAGTAAAGTTATTTGCTGTTTTTGTTATTATTATCTAGTTTTATGAATTGAGGAAATCAATTGTTTTTCTTCTGGCCGTTACGGTTGGCCAGTCAAAACACATTGCGAATGATAGTCAAACAAATAAAAGATATTAATCACTGTAAAAACAGATGGGGAAGAAAGGATCTCGAGTGGCGACCGCGTACCGGAAAACGCGGAGTGGGACGTCCCGCCACGCGATGGAAAGACGATCTCACGAAGGTCGCGGGCAACCGCTGGATCCAGATCGCTCAA
>DWCF01004311.1:0-16856 GCA_018230265.1 Delias oraia
CTGTTACATTTTTTGTGTTACAATGAAACAGGTATTTGTTTACTACTTACAGCAGCTCATGTCCGCTTAGGAGTTGCCATGTACAGGTACCAACACATCGGGACTCCGAGGTCGCTCTCCGAGATTGCCTTCAATCCGAAAGGGCTGCGGAAGTTTCTTGGAGCGCTGGGGTGGCTCGAGTGACACACCACACCACCCCATATGAAAATTCTTCTTCATTCTTTTTAACATTGAAAGTGAAACACGTTACTACCTCGTCCTCTACCTCTCTTTTATAGACTAGCTCCTACCGTGCCTGTCTCCAGCCAGTCAAGAATGTATGGGATTCCGAGTTGATTTACTACATCTATATTGCAATAGTCTATGGCCAAGGGGTGGGTTGGATTCGATACTGCGCGCCCCGGAAACCGCTCGCCCTTTACAGACCTTTGTTTTGCCTAGAGAGGATTCAGATCATTTTGTGATTAGAACCGATTTTTTTAAATGGGATAGCGGACAACGTTACAGATAGGTTTTTTAAATGGTAGGAGAACACCGCCTCCCATGGACAACCACGCGACTCTGCACTTTGATTGTGTTGCCGGCTTTTTACGCCGCTTAAGCAGTGTTTTTAGGGACCTCCGATATCGTCACTCACTCAGGCGAAACACAGTCCAATCACCGTTTGAAGTACAACTACTATTTCTCGCTGAGTATTCTGTCAGACCGTGGTATCACTTCGGATGAGCCGGGCCAATAAGTGCGTCACTATATCTTTCAGCATGGCTCTCCCATGAGTGTGACAGTATTAAGACACTCGCCCGGCCACTGTCAAACCCTTCTAGACATGGAATAAATTCTAAATTATACTATAATTTATAATTATCCGGACTGGGATTCGAAACTGATAACAGTCGCTTTATGGTAGACTAATTAAATCACTTAGCCACGAGGCTCTCAAAATTATATATTGTTCAAAGTACTCATTATTTACATTGTATTTAATTAAACTTTTACAATTTATTAATCCATTTTCTATATGAATTTGATAACAGCAAGAGTTATTATGGCAAAGGCAAAAGGCGATATTTCACGAATGCGAACCATTAATCTAACACGGCGGTGAGCTGAGTAATATTGTGTGGGATATCAAGTGCATATGTTGCATTTCTACCTAAAATTTTCTTTCAATTTTACTAGAAAAATATGAAAATAAACATAAATAATATATAACTGTATTTAATTCAATTTTTCTTATTAATTATTAAAATTAATTCATATAAATCTATGTAAGTATTATGTAAATGTATAGAATGAGTAAATTTATTATTTTAATATTTTATTAAATATCTCTTTTTTCGCATAGCGAGACATGGACGATGCGGGTCTCCTTTATGATAAGAGATCAACGGATTTCAAGAAAACCGCGCTACAACCCGCGCTTTGGTTGTGTTGCCGGCTTTTTATGCTTGAGCGCTTATATTTCATGTGCCTTCCATATCCTCAGTCACTCAATGAAACACAGTACAAGTACTGTTTTACGATAGTATATTGTGAGCCCGTGGTATCACTTCGATCCAGCCGGTCCAATCAGTGAATCTGAATATGCTTCAGGAAGACTCTCCTACGAATAAAAGTGTTAAGACACTCGCTCGGTCACTTTTAAGCCCTTACACAGACCAAATAAATCAAAAATTAAAATGTATTTTTTTTGTTTTGACCGGGATATAAACCCGATACATCTCGCTGCGAGTTAGGCTTATAAAACTTATTAGCTACGAGATTCATAAAATATATAGAGTAAATGATCTTGAATATAGTCCAAATAACATGGAGTAATTCTTTTATATACAAAGTCCGTTTTTCCTTATAGAAGCGTAAATATTTTTGCGATTTTGTCCGGATTCATAACATTCGTTTCCCTAAACATAGCGGGGCAATAAAACGACCGGACCAATCACAGTACGTCATTTTCGCTCCGTCAATCAATAATCCAATGTCTTGCAATGGCGTTCCACGGAAAAGTTTTCACATTTAATAAATGCAAATCAACAAACATTATTATAATTTACAATTGTTTAATAGGGTTTGTTTTACTAACATTATAATTATATATATCGCATCTATCAAGGGGAATGTTGGGAGAAGCTGTTTGATACCTGCTACTAAATTTCACCATCGAACTTCGAGCCAGAATGTAGAGTTTCATCGCACACACAATACAATACAATACACATCATTTACATTTTGTGCCGCGCACAACCTCTCTGTGGAATAAGCTTCCAGTAGGGGTCTTTCAATACTACTTGGGAACCTTGAAGAAAAGAGCGCACACATTCCTTAAAGGTCGGCACCGTACAAGCGGCTCTGCAAGGGCTAGGGGTGTCCAAGAGCGCAGGATCGCTTGCCCTAAGTGAACCTCCCGTTTGCCACCGATTATATAAAAAAAAATGATTTAAGTATATTAATTAATATAATATATACTAGAAATAAAAATAAGTAAATCGCGTACTATAAAACCTAACTGCCATCGTCAACCCGCCTACCAAGCGTGGCTATTATGGCAAATGCCACCATGGAGGGCCGAAGGGAAGGCTTGTGTCCAGCAGTGGACGTCCTACAGCTGAAATGATGATGATAATGATACTAGAAATAAAAATATTACTTCTGAAATACTATGTATTTTCAAGAATTCATTTATTTTAAGTTATTTACATTAGTGTGTATACAAATTTTGTAATTCATTAAACCTTATATATTTCGTTTCAGTACTCCGCCAAAACATTAACTAATTACATGAAAAGTTAAAATTACAGCAGTTAAAATATACCGCTTCTCAGATAGAACAAAGTTTATAAATCTTTAATTACTTTATTTCTACGGCATCTGTTAATTGAAATCTGTTCATAAAGGAATAATGAATATTGAAATGCCTTAAAATAGGTAACAAAGGTTCGTAAAGGCATAAACAGACTAGCCGAAGTATCGATCAGGCTGCACAGGTGCTCTCTTGACTTAGCTCTCACACTTGCCTCGTTAAAAATTTACTACACCTTGTCCCGCGAATTTTCAAACACCTTCAGAAGTGTTGTTTGTGGAGTTCTCTTCGTGAACGTTATATTAGATTGGTTGAGGTAAATTTAGTTTCATTTTGGTATACTTAGTTTTAAAAATTTGCACTTTGTAGAGAAATATACTGAAATATTGTTGTTTTAAATCTTCAGCTGAATTTTATCATCAAACATCAGTATATAATGTAAACTTTTATCCGTCACACCTAGGTTTTTCTCGACTCACAACTGAGTTTGTTATTTACGGCATTTTGTGCCATACACCATCACGCTGTGAAATCTGCTGCCTTCAGAGGTATTTACAAATTATTACAACTTTAGGATTTTCAAAAAAAGCGTAATTTTTAGCCGGAAACAAACTCGTGGCCTAGCTAAGTCTAATAATGTACTTATTTATTCTAGATGAGGATTCTAGAAAAATTGCTTAGTACTATATTTTTCAGTAGCTTTCATAATTGATGAATGTTAGGGTGGTTGCATTATATTTATTTGACTGTAGCAATTATTGTTGACTGTCTAAAATCATTGTATTAAAATGAATATATAATTTATAATACTTGCTCACTAGAATAAAACAGAGAGCCTCGTAGCTTAATCTTTTAAAAAGTGTACTATGAAGCGACAGGTATTGGGTTCGAATCCCGGTCCGGACAATAATAAATTATAATATAATTTTAATTATAATTTATCCGATCTTTGGAAGGTCTTGACAGTGGCCGGGCGAGTATCTTAATATTCGTTAGAGAGCATACTGAAGTTTATGCTGACGCACTAATTGGGCTGGTTGGTCTGAAGTGATACCACGGGCTCACAGAATACTCACTCTGAGAGAGAGAGAGAGAGGACATCGGTGATAATTAAAATTGCAGCGTAAGCGGCGTTTAAAACTGACTGGTTGTCCAATGAGCGGACTGTGGTTCGGTTGTTCATGGGAGGCGGTTCTATCTTTCCATATAGGAGACCCACCTGCTCCGTTGTCCGCTACAGAATAAAAAACCCGAAAGCCTTTGAAATTCTACCAGTGACAGTGTTATTTGTAGTAAAACGTTTCATAGCTTAATATTTGTTTAGTATGATATAAATATACTAAATTAAATAGTTATGTTATTAAATAGTTATGAGAAGATTTTTTTCTTACCGCTGAAAGAATGATGATGATGTGTAAATTGACCAAAAATTAACGTAATTCGGACCCGCTAGGAGCTGTACTGGAACGGACGTCTGCCGAATCCATACTATGCAAATAAATAAAATTGGAGTGTCAGTACACATAGCAATATATATATTATTAAATTTTTGCCTGTCAGTTTATTTCGGCTAATATCTGGAACGGCTTGACCGATAAGGAGTAACTAAGGCTACTTTTTACATGTAAATAATAGATAGTTTTGGCAATAGAAATGTACAGCCTAAGTTGAGCTACATTTATAGTTGTCTATATTAAAAACGGATCATCTTATGCTGGAAATTGATCTGGCGTATGGTGTGTGTGATATCAGATCGGTTAGTTTGCGTACTTCGCACTTCTGCCAGATCTAGTAGTGAGAAATAAACTATGACACTCATTGCACAAGCTTGTGCGTACCCTTACACTACTACCCACAATGAATCGATAAAAGCGATCAAATAGTTAAATTATATTAAGAAAAACTTGATTTAGCGAACAAAAGATTTGCTGTTAATCAAATGCCCGTGCTATCGAGCTCCTCGCTCCATGCGCGCTGTGATTACTTTTTTGTCTGGTTTTCCATCCAAGATCCTTTCACAGCCAGTCAGTGAAATTGGATGCATACTGCGCTATTGCATTTTTTCGAACTACTAACGGCACTCGAACAATGGGCGAACTAATTTATGAGTTTGCATCTTTCAAATATCGCATACATTAAATTTCTAGAATTCACAATCTGTTCACATACAATATTATTGTGCTTTCTTAGGTTTCGCGATAAGGGAACAACGACCGCGCCATTTTTACATTATTGTCTAAAAACTGAATATTTTCACGGCTTAACATATAAATTTGTGAAGAAATAAGCATAGCCTCTGTTTTCTAACAGTTTTACACTAAAACAATTGTCCCAAAATCCTTAATTTGCCTAAACGTGTTCAATTTAATATTTAAAATAGTAGGGGAACAATTGTGATTGCCCTTTAAAAACATTTACCCGGGAAAAGCTCTTTTGACGTACAGCGATTCTCCCCCGGGCGCCGGCCGCGGCCACTGACAGAATAAATAGTCGAATACTTATTGCTCAATATGTAGGTACATACACACTTTGTTTTCAACATTTAATTAAATAGATTCTAGGCAATTTCAAACATTTATCTTTACTTTAATAACGAGACAAAACAAAACTTCATTCTTAATCTTAACAATATTTCAATTGTGTTTTATTTTAATGCCCATTTGAAGAGAAAGAAAGCCTTTTGAGAGCCTCGTAGCTAAGTGTTGATAAGTCAAACATGCGTAGAAGTATGGGGTATCGATTTCCGGTCCGGAAAATTATTAATTATAATTTATTTTATAATTTATTAGGCCACTGGAAGGCGAGCGAGTTTATTAAAATTATCGCACCCGTGGCAGAGCCATGCTGAAGCATATGCTGACGCACTAATTGTGCCAGCTCGTCCGAAGCGATGTTACGGGCTCACAGAATACTCAGCGTGAAATGGTAGTTTAATTCAATTTTAACTTCAAACGGTGCTTCTACTGTGTTTCGTTGAGTCAGGATATTGGAGGCCCTGAAAACAGTCAATGCCAATGAAACATAACCAATCCGCGGACTGTGGCGCGATTTTTCACGGGCGGTGGTTTTCTTTTACCACATAAAAAACCGTTGTCCGCTTTATTATAACAAAATATTTTTATAAATTCCAATATGTATGTTGATTGTAACAATGCCATAACCCAAAGGGTATTCTTAATCTTAACAATACTTCAGTTGGGTTTTATTCGAAATAAAATTAAAAAATAAAGATTATGAATGTGTATTAATATTATACGTTAATTTTGTTTAATATTCACTTTTATTTATTTTATAATATTAACTTTTAAAAGAATTATAGGGATTTAAATGCTTAATTTTGCTATTTATTATTAAAAACTTAAATACATTACTTAAATTAAGATACATAGGATTTATATATTAAAACTTTGACTTGATGATGCGATTTATAAGAATAATTTTTGATTTGTGGAGTTACAGTTAATTAAATAACAATTCGATTTATATTTATGGCAAACATATATTAATATAAATTTCAATGCGCTAGAAAAAGTTAAAACCGATCTCGGCCTGGGATAGTACACGATCACCATGACATAATCACGACACCAAGACGCCACAATATTTTAGTAACTACGACTACGGAGTCTCGTTTTTGAAATTCGAGTTACAGAGAATAGATTATTACATAAATAAATATATATTTATATATTATATATATATATATATATAAATATATATTATTACTCGTATGGAAATAAAATTTTGTTCGATTTACAAAATCTATTTAATTGAAAATACTATGTATTTAGCGGTTGAGCGGAAGGGAATAGAATTTTTTTATCGATCTTAGGAGGATTTCAATTTAACAAGTTTCGAGTTGTCGAGATTCTATTATATGTGAATTATAACGAGAGTTCTATATTTTCGAGTAGGTGAAAATCGATACACATCCCCTGAGATATGAAAAAGCGTCATAACAATATAACAATGGTGTTTGTGTACGCTATGTGAATGCGAAGTACGGTAGGGCGGGCGGGAACGCCGCAGGTCATTTTACATTCAAGTTAAAACTTTGCCCAAAGGGAGAGCGTTCGTATGTACTTATTTAAAAATTCAAGATATTCTCACACCTGTGTTATTTTTAGTGTTCTGCGTGTCAACCACAACTGTTTCGATGAATTAACGAAATTTAGAGTTACGCTAATTTTAATATATTCATAATATATTTTATTACATAGCGAATAATAGGACAGGTGGGTAGGATAGTTATCCTTTTACGCCGCTTAAGCGGCATATCTTAGTAGGCTTTTAGAACCACACAGCGGAACACAGTACAAGTTATATCTCACGTTGGTATTCTATGAGATTGTGGGAATACTCCAGACGAGATCGTCTAATTATGGCCTTATACTTGAACATGAACCTTTTGACATTGTAGAGATTAACATCTTTCTGTAATATATCGTTCTTTAATATATAATATGGTGAATCGGACGATTTTCTGCAACTCCGAGAACCGATATTTGTCGCGAAGCGCACTCCGGTGAGCTTCCGACCCGCAGCCTAGGCGGCCAACGTCGCCGTGACGGCTCAAGCTGAAGTTCGTGTCTCGCAGGAGATGCCCTTAGGCTAGTCGCCGTTATAAACCAATCTCTCGCCCCAAAAGTCCGCGTGAAGCTGTAGAGGCCTTAGGCCGACAGCGTGTCATTTAAAAAAAAAATGTTGCCTCCCGGTTCACTGTCTGATAAGACAACGGAGTTGCCCAAAGGGTATCAGAATTATCGGTTCCGGTCCTACCGGGTCCATATCCGAGCCTATCCTGGCCAATTCCTCTGCTGCGTCATTACCCCTGGAATTGCTGTGCCCTGTTATCCATTGTAGACCAATCTTATTGTTTTGGCTTAACTTGGATACTTATTAATAACAGTTGTATGCTATACCTGAATTAAAACGGAAGCTATCCAGGCCTTAAAAGTAAATATATTTGTATATAATAATGATTTGAAAAACTGCATTATTTCAGAAAATTACAAAGTATTTCAATGTATATATGAATTTTTATGAATGTATTATAGGGTGAAATTGCAATAATAGTGCCTTTCAATTACCACTGTGACTCAGCTATTTAATATTCATGAACGCTATAAAGTAAATCGAAGCGAATGGCTGTAATTCGACATAACTTTACTTTCATGTGTAAAGGGTGAAATGGCAAATTTTTTCCCGATGCAAAAATGCCCGATGTAAAAGAAAAAAATGTTTTTTGTTAGAAAGACAACAACGTAAGTATTTTTACTTAACATATTAAAAATAATACAATTTTATATAATTTAAATCATTTTTTTTATATATTACATGATGCACTAATTGGGGCGCTTGATAAAGCGTGATACTACGAGTTCACAGTATACCAGAGTGAAGCACTACTTTTATTGTTTAACTGAGTAAGTGTGGTTATCGGATGCCTACTTAGAATTATCGACAAGAAAATCAAATTTCGTATTGTGGCGAGTTTGTCCTTGAACGGCGCTGATTTCTTACCATATAGAAGACCTACTTACTCCGTTGTCCGCTATACAATAAAAAAAATTAAAAAATGACAATGAACATGGTTCCGATAGTTAAGAACTAAAATGTTGCCCTGACTTCTCCTATCTTCAAATAATTAACCATATCAAGCAATCAATTTTAACATATTTTTTTAAAATTATTAATTCGTCAACAAATCTTTAATCTTGAAAATCAAATCTTCACTTTTTTCGATTTAGACATTGATCATTATGACGTAGTTGCTGGAAGTAAACCGGATCCAGCAAAATTTTTAAAGAACACTATGAAACAAAAAACCTACACAAAAATAATAATTTTTAATCATTATGTTTAAGTATCGACAACGTCAAATGCTTAATGAAATTAGTAAAATAGTGAAACCAAGACCCTTTGGGACCCGTCCTTGAGCTTTGAACAATGTTTTGGCATTATTCAAAACGTTTCAGTCTGATGGAATGGTACTTATTTTAATGAAACAGTTAAACTCACCGAAAACATCTTTATTTTCGGTTTCTGAGGGAGTTTATCCACAGTTTAACCTCTGTTAAACTGTTGTTTCTGTGTGAAATACTACCTCGACTTATTTACGAAATTTTAATGCTTTTGAAATTAATTTTAATAACCCTGTAATTGTTAGCCTTCTCAAAATATAGTGGACAATACGAAATCGCTTTTTTGACTAACCTATTCTTTAGAAAACAGGTATGAATTTTTATAACATGCCTATAAAATCACTTCAGCTATGATTGATTCGTTGTGACCTTCCAATTTCCAAGGTTAGATTAGTCAGAACTTAGAGGTCATGGCAACTTTCTAGACATTATGTTTTATTATTATGTTTATGCAATTAACAGTGAGTCAGTAAGGTTATGGCACGTAAGACACTATGTTCTATACAAATGAATGCGGCTGAAGTCTCTGAAAGTATTAAGATAAGTTATAAAATAGCTAGACTTTTTTGTGGTATAGCAGACAATGGAACGGGTGGGTCGCCTATATGGTAAGAGAACATTTTTAACTGCTTCCGATATCGACACTCACACCGACACACAGTAGAAGTACCGTTTCAAGTAGGTACAACTACCGTTTCAGGCTGAGTATTCTGTGAGTCCGTAGTATTACTTCGAACGAGCCGGCCCAATTAGTGCTTTAGCATATGTTTCAGCATGTCTCCGCCACGGGTGAGACTACAGTGAAGTCATTAGTATCCTGATCCTATGTTACTTCATTGTTTTGCTCTTTTATTCTGTGCATCTAAATGTAAATAGGTTAGATTCAACAACTAATAATAAAGTATAGCTTTTGTTATCATTTTCTTTTAAATACCATTGAAGTTTCAGTAGTAGTCAGTGGCACAGAGAAAAAGCAAACTGTCAAAAGAATAAACAGATACAAAAATGTGTCATGAGCGGCTCTATATTGTAGTATACTATAGACTATGAAAATAGTAAAAGAGACATATTTAACTTAAGAGTCTTTAACTATTTATCAATTATCAAAAGGTAAGTAGAACATGTAGAAGCAAATAATTTCACAGCGGAATAACAAAACACAAGAAACCGAAGAGTGAGTTCAAATATCTGTAATATTTGAAGCTAGATATTGTGACGCGCACGTAATATCCGATTTAATTATATATTTTCAAATGGCTTCCGCGATATTGGTGGAATTTAATATTGTTGGCTTCTTGGTGACGGTTTCAATATATTTCCCTTCTTCATAAATATAATTTTATGAAAAGACATCTTCTAACGAATTCCAGTAATCTTGCTAATTTTTCGCTTTATTAATGAAATTTAATATATGAAATTGTCGTGTCACAATGTTCATTCCCATACTCCTACGAAACGGCTCGAACAATTTTTTTTAAAACATATTTTATGTATGGAGTGATAAGGGCTTACCACCGCTAACATTGTTTTTTATTTTATCTAAAAAAAAATTGGTTCTTTTTTTATCATTTGGCATGAAAAAATACATATAAAAACATATACCATAAATTTTCACCCTTCTACCACTATCCCTTATTTTTTATTAGCAATCTAAACATTTTCAGAATTTTCTTACCTCCATAATAGATAATTGATCAGTTGATCCATTCTTAAATCAATTATAAATATCAATTATTATATCAGCCCGTAAAGAGCGCAGAGTGGGTATGAGACTGACGCCAGTCGTCTGACATTCTCCCGCTCACCGATACTTAGGGCCTAAGCTTTAATCATTTTTGGCCATTATTGTTTGTGCATCGATTGTAGTAGTGACGGATACTTATCATTTTACTGTCTCAATTCCGTGCGTACCAAATTTTACCAAATTATTTTTAATTATAACAAAAACATATATGTATTTTAGTTTTTATTTAGGTTAAATAAATATATTGTTTATGCTTTGGTATTGAGTCTCCTGTATGGTAAAACAATCCCGTTGTCCGTGGACCACCGCGACGCAATCCGCGCATTAGTTGTGTTGTCGGCTTTTTCCGCCGATTAAGAGGCATATTTAAGGGTCTCTGATATCCTCATTCACTCAGCGAAACACAGTAGACGTACCGTTTCAAGTATAAATACCATTTCATGATGAGTATTCCCTATTAATGCGTCAGCATATGCTTCAGTATAGCTCTTCCATGGGTGCGACACTATTAAGACACTCGCCCAGCCACTGTCAAAGCCTTCCAGAGATCTAATAAAATATAAATTAAATTATAATTGTTTGAACCCGATTCTATATTATATATATTATATTATACTTATCAGTTATCACATTATCACTTAGCTACGAGTCTCTCATAAATATTCCCTAGAAATAATGTGTAGGGCAAAACAGTGTTTGCCGGGTTAGCTAGTATTTACATATATAAATTTTATTTTATTTTTCATAAGTTTGGCCTTATATTGAAGTATGGACTATTATACATAGTAGTAGTAGATATGTTATCGTAGATGTTTCTTTGTAATAAATGGAGCTTTAGAGGTAGAAAGGTCGGCAATGCACCCGCGGCTCTGCAAGGGCTGAGGGTGTCCATTAGCGGAGGAACGCTTGCCCTAGGTGAGCCCGTTTGCCACCAATTAAATAAAAAATATAAAAAATTACAGATACTTAATATATTACTACTTATACTTAATAATTATAGATGAATTCTATTAAACATAAAATAAGGACTAAACAAAATATAACGTATACAAAGTTAACAATAAATAAAAAAGAAATATAGGAAGTTATTGATTTAAATTTGAATTACAGACAGACACAATACAGATAATTTATTAAGATTATCACTTAGTTTATAAGTATAACCATTTTTATATGATGAGACAAAATCTATTGAATGAAAATATAACTGGACATAAACGTATTAGTGATTAGGGATATTCTAATTAATTAATTATGAGCCCTTAATTGCTTATGCCATCTTTCTCAATATGTTTCTAATTATAATATTAAAATCTCAATGATGTGTTATTAATGTTTGTAAAATGTCTAGGATATAGAAACTATTTTATCACGAAGAGTTTAGAATTGTGTATTCTTGAATATACAAACATTTCTGACACGCAATCTCTGCAAACAAATTTCTAAATCAATTTCAAGCTATCCATAGAGAACGTTATCTTCAATTCCACAAACAAGGAACTACAGCCACAAAATGGTTAATTTAATTTACAACTAAACTATTACTTATAGTACACTATTAGTTTTACTAATTTCAACAACTTACCCGAGAGAATAATGTGATTTACTACAACCTGAAAGTCCTGGAAGCGTCGTGCCATTCTGATGTAATTACATTTTCTAAGATAAATAGAATTAAATCTAAATGAAACATGATGTACTTGACTACCGTGGTTTCCAGTTCAACTCTTGCGTAGTGAAAATTAATTTAATATGTGGACAGCATTAAATGTCGGAATTCTTCATAAATATCTTTGTTTTGTTGAAAATTATCATCATGGTAAGAATTTGAAACACGGTACTATTTCGAAGCGTACCCTTTCCTTTGTCGTATAATTCAATCAAATAGATCCACGCACAGCTATGTAAAAGTGGAAAAATGTAAAATAACAAAGGAATTAAGAAGTTTTTATTATAACACCATTATTTAACTATTATAAATCCATCTATTCAAATTTAAATATATTTTCCTTATTTCATAATTTGTGTTTTAATTTTAACAATCTGGACGTGACAACTCTGAGAAGAACTTGCGAGAAATTCGGAAGAAAGAATACTTTTAATAAAAGTTTCAATAATAATTAATAATAAAGAAGTAATGTTTCAAAGAAACTCACAAAATGTGGAATTACGCTTCTAAGTTCCAATTCTATTTTACAATAAAACGAAGAAAATAATGGCAATATTTTCTATCTTAAGTGCCATAAGCAATACTTTCCTCCATACGATGCTATATCGCTTATTCAATTAGTAATTCAGTATTTAAAAGGCACATAGAGCAAACAATTTGTCAAACCATTTCGTAAAGCTGTCTGAGAGAAATAACTTCCCACCGCTTATTAGGTTGTTGTGCAGATGCAAGTGGCGATGCGCTCAGCAATCGATGTAGCCATGGTAACGTAGTCGGTGAAGAAGGTGCTTTCAAGCGAGCCGATACTCATTGAATAAGGTTCTATTAAAAACTTATATCATAAATAAACCGTGTAAAAAATTTGTTTTCTTTGTAGATTTGTACACGAATTATTTTGTTTTTAAGTATCTTAACACTTCTAAAAAGGTAACCTTGTTTAACTTAACCTCAAGGACCGGCAACGCAAACGCGGCCGTACTAAGACTGATTCTCGCTCCTGTTCGTTTACTCTTTTCCGATGTTTATTTAAAAAATATAGAATTATAATCTTAATCATAAAAATATAAGTTATAACCAATATCTTTTATTTAATAAATGAAGCATTCCTAAAAAAATTATTCATGTCGAAATTGTGATAATTTTATAAGTAGCGCTAGATAGATAGTTATGTAGTATATGGTATTACTATATTTCAAATTTCAACAATTTTTCTTCTTCATCTCGTCATTTCTTGACCTGTAAAAAATATAACCTATCAAATATACGGTCAAATTTTTATATTATTAGAAAAATAAGCAATATTTGCTTATTTTTGAGAGTCAGAGAATTAAGTAATTTATAACAACATTTTAAAACTTTTAAGTGTGAGCAGAGCAATAAGTGATGACGTATTTAAAAGCTTGTTAAAGTTTGTATTGGTAATTCGATACGACGTGCAGAGTCTCTATACGATTTAGCAGATATCGCATTCGTGGCGTATAAAATATGACTAAAACAATATACCAACAAACATAGCTAAGTATCAGCGTCTTCTCTCGATTTCTAACAGGCTAATGTAGTTTCGCGGTTTTGCTTCGCACGACACATACCGCTAACAATGTAGCCTAACTATTTACAGCAATGTACGTGGCAATACAACCATACACTAACCACGGATCTCAAATATATTGATTTTTTTATATATTTACGATGAAACATAACATAACAAGTATTATATTACTTTCTTTTTTACCTTAATAGGTACCTACTTTCATTTTGCTATAGCAATTTTAGCAAAATAATTTTAATTAAAAATAAGTGTCTATTTTTTCTACAGTAAAATTATTTAAGCTAAATTATTATTATTTAAAAAGCTTTGCTAGATATTATATTTTTGGTTAAGTAATGTTTTAGAATGAATATTCTTTGTGCACATTTATTTCACATGTAACATAAATGTTAATACTTATTGGTATTTATATTTGTAGGTATATCTTTGGGAGATCCCTATGTCCTGCAATGGACTTGATAGGCTGATTATGATAATGATGATGATAGGTATCTATATTGACATTTTTGTTAAATATTCCATTATGGTTAGAGTTCAATTATGAAATTTTTACAATTGCAATTATTTTTTCTTCTTATTTTTTGGCTTTGTTTTTATTAGTAATCGCAGTTTTGCCAGTGTCAGTATAATAATGTTTAGATAATAGCAACAGAGATTCGAATAAGAATATAAGAAACAACCATTTAAAATGACACTTATTTACAATTGATCTATAAATTACCATTGACCGCAGTCTTATAATAATAGTTTATCAATTTTATTCATAATATGACTTATAATGAGACTAGTGAAGATTATTAATATTATTTTAATCTATAGTTTCTAGAAACGTAGTCTGTAGTAATCAATAATTCTGTCACAGTATCAGTTGTCAATATGCCTCAGTGACAGCAAAGGAACTGAGAATGTGAACTGTCAAATGAGCGTGCTTTCGAATTTGGCATAGTCTTTGACGCGTGTAGGTATTGTATAAAATTTTGACTTTTGTGTTTCAGCTTTGTATAAGTTGTGGTTTTAAATGTACTTTATTTTAACGTTGTGAATTGTCCAAAGTTTTTATAAATTGGATATCATCACTTAAAACCTTCAAGCTGTCGTTATTAGGTACGGGTAGAGATTTTTTTTTACATTTTCAATCATGAATCAGCTATCAATTAGGTCTATATCCCGGCAAACAATATTTAACCTGTTTGACAGGCGTTGATCCGAATTTTGGATACGGACCTAAGTAACTATACGTCAGTTGCTTTCCAACAATAATTAAAATTTATCTATTCGTAATCAGTATGATTCAGAGCGAATGCATTATCTGGGTGCGGGCTAGGCCGTGCTCGACGTTAGCACGATTGTGAGTTGTGGTTTTGAGAAGGCGAGCCTAGCGTTAAAATCTAATTCTAAATTCAGTCGGCTTTTCGCTGCCGGTTAGTTTACTCGTGTCACGGTGATCCTAGCATGAAATATGGTAGGATTGTGATTGTACATTTGTTTTGGTCGTGTTTGTGCAGTGTGCTAAGTGATTATCTTGTTACAGGCGGGCAGAATGTTAAAGTTCATACGAGGCAAGGGGCAACAACCCTCTGCTGAACGGCAAAAACTTCAAAATGAGTTGTTCGCTTTCCGTAAGGTGAGTACCTACTTTTAACAAATGCAAGTATTCTATTCATGTGTCATGTTTGTATATTCTGAATCAACTACCATTTCTGAAGTTTGGTTTGTAGTTGTCTTAATAACATAGAAACGTGTTTTAACATTCTTACAAAGTTTCCTTTTAGTAATAATTTTTAAAAAGTTAAATATTAAATTTGAATACTATATTTTTTTCTAATAAATATCCTCCTTTTTTATGATATGTTTGTAAAATAGCAACATATTTTTTTTATAATAATTTTGTTAATATCTTTGAATTATTTAAAAGCACTGTTTCAATAATTTATTTCACTGTTAGTATCTATGAAATATAAATGTATTTTCTTGCCATTTTCAATTTTTTTAGTTGACTGAGTAAATGTTTATCGAGAATTCAATAATGTCATATTTTTGTTTATTAATTGATATCAGCAGTTAAACTACAAATATCTACTAAAGTATCGGGTTTGAATTCCAGTCCAGAAAATTATAATTTAATTTATAATTTATTCTGTCTCTGGATGGGCTTGATGGTGGCCGAGTGTGTAAGGATATTGCAGGCCCATAAAAGTTACACTTAAAAGGAATAAAAACCCAGCAAACAAGCAATGCGCGGACTGAGGTTCGGTTGTCCAAGGGCGGTGGTGTTCTCATACCATATAGGAAACCCACCTGCGCCATTGTCTGCTATACTCTAAAAAAAAATAATTATCTTTTTTATCATTTATGGTATTTGCACAAGTATTATGTCTTTTTACACTACTACAAAAACAGGCCAGGGCCATTTTTAGGGCTTGTGAAACATTTTATTATCTTGTTTAAAATTTGATAGATTTTATGGCTGATAATAAAGTTTACCAAAGAATAACAAAAATATATATACCTATCTATGCTTTTAAATTTACAATATTTATATCTGGTATCCAATAATTAAGTATGATATAGAATATAATATTTTTGAAAATTATACATTGACTTGCTATGATCTTAGATTATATTCCTTATCTGTGAATATATTTGGAAAGACATTGTATTAAAAAAAACGCCATTTTGATATACATGGAAAAATAAGAAATTTAAATTGCAGTACATACTTAGTATGTATTGCAAATATGAATCTGTGTTTGACAATACTTTTACTGACACAAATATTGAAGAACATGTCTCGGATGTATTGAATCACTCAATCGGCACAACATTGGCCTCATTAAATCTCACCAAAACCCAGTGCCTTACAAGTAGAATTCATCGATTGGGATTGTTTTTCAAGGTTTTAATTGTCCTATTATTGACAATGAGACGCAACACGTGAATAAGAGGAATTTATTATTGACTCATTTGCTACAATATACATCAATGTTGTATTATTTAGGTAGCATAATTATAAATTTTTATAGTAATAAAGTTTATTTATGTGTAAAGATCTAACTTTATTTTTACTTAATTTAGTGATTTTAGAAAACTTAGCACCATATTTTAATGGATTTTATCTGACTTTAGTCCAGGCATTGTGATATAGTTATTTTCAATTTTATATTCAACCACTT
>DWCF01004312.1:0-16850 GCA_018230265.1 Delias oraia
GTCACTCAGCGAGCTATGGAGAGGGCAATGCTCGGAGTATCGCTGCGAGATAAAATCAGAAATGAGGTTATCCGCAGGCGAACCAAAGTAACTGACATTGCCCGCCGTATTAGTAAGTTGAAGTGGCAATGGGCTGGCCACATCGCTCATCGCTCAGAACCGACAACCGATGGGGAAGAAAGATTCTCGAGTGGCGACCGCCTACCCGAAAACGCAGAGGCCCGTACCGCCTCGCGATGGAAAGACGATCTCATAAAGGTCGTGGGCAACCACTGGTGGTGATCACAGCTGGTGGGCGTCTTCGGGGGTGGTCTATGTCTAGTAGGGTGGACTTTAATAGGCTGATGGTGATGGAGTGTGATTAGTATGTGTAACGTATGTAATGAATACCTTTGATGTTTCAGGCAGTATGAGCGAGCCGTGTTAGGGGTGGTGATGCAGCGCGCTCAGGCGAGCGGCGCGGGCACGCAGCCGCCTGGCAACACGCGGCATTACCGGGCGCACACACATTATCCAGACATAGATGATCAGGTAATGAACTATCTCTCTCTTTATATTTTTTTTATTTTATAGTGGGTCCATGAACAACAGCGCCACAGTCCGCGCACTGTGTTGCCGGTTCTTACGCCGCTTAACGCCACTTGAGGGCCTCCCATATCCTCACTTACTCTGCAAAACACAGTACGAATACCGTTTAACGCTGAGTATTCTGTGGGCCCGTTTTATCACTTCGGACGAGCCGGTCCAATTAGCGCGTCAGTATATGCTCCAGCATGGCTCTCACGGGTTTAACATGACTATTCCGCGGGTATAATTCCAAGTTTGGAATATGGTCCCATATGCAAAGTTTGGAATAGAGTAGTAAAAAAAAGGTATAGCGAAAATAGTCTACGCCTTTCTTAAGAAAATGGCGTGAACGGACGGAAGAATGACGCAATTAAAGTTTGTATTTAGAATTGCATACAGCTATTCTTTATCTCATATAAATGACATTGGAAACACATTCAATTTATTAGAATACACATACACACTACCGATTGGATGACACGTACTATCCTCATTTGAAACTTTAATTTAAAGGGAATGATGGTCGTTTTTCGACTACCGAGCGTTCAATAGAAGATATTATTAAGTTTTCTGACAGTATCATTTGTTTGAATTAGATTCTTGCTGCCTAAATTTTTAAAGGTTTTTCCGCTATTGAGTCAGGGTGAAGTTATCCGAAATAATCTATGAGATGATGCAATTGCAATGTTTTCTTGTGATTAGGGTTTCAAAGGTTATGTTCACGAAAACACGAAAAGACATCGAATGAGAGGCATTCGTTTCAAGGATGTGTCTGGAAAGTCTAATAAACTGTAAATTAAAATATATTGTGTGTAATTTATAATTGCGTGTACGACCGCTAATGGTTGATCACACAAACTAATGGAACTGAATTCCGTAACATTTGTAGAATCAATAAAGTTTATGTTAAAAAGCAGTAAATAATTACGATTAACGATTGCGCAGTGACGCAATACATTGTAAATGTAAAAAATTATATAGTATGAGTGAGTGTTTATAGAAAAACTAAAATGTTTCTCCTAAATTGTAAACTATATAAATTGTCTTCGATAACGGTGCTAATAAATTTATTTAAATAATTCCGTATTTTATATAAAAGTCATGTTAGCGTTGTGAATTGTAGAAGGATGGGTGTTTGCTGTAAATTGATTACAACGTTGAATGACATAATTTAACTTTGATTTATACTTCGTTTTCCTGTCCACTAATAGCGAAATTAATGTTGTCTCGTTGTTCACAGATCCCAGCTTCGGTGATAAGTAGCGTGGGAACAGTGAGTTTATCACAGTCAAGCACCAATCCAACGCCGAATATAACCATGGCGAATCATACCATTCACAATACCAACGGCTCCCAGACCACTCAACATCTGCCGACGCCAACGCAAGCGCCGATTCGTATCTTGCCAAAGAAACGGAAACTCGATCCGTCCGAGTTGGAGGAGATCGAGCGGAACTGTATGAACAACCTACCCGAAAGGAATTTGAATGTCCAAGTGTCAGCACCAGTCGACTACACGCCGGCGACGTATCAATCGATATTACAGCCGTCGCCAATCGTGCACAGGTCGCCACCGCACGAGATGAAACACGCGGAGTACGTCCCCTATCCGAATATTGATCTATCCGAATGGCGTGATCATAGGGTGTTGGCGAAGCACCGCGGCATCTACAGTCCGGGTGTGATTCGGCAGGCGGACGGCTGCAAGGTGATTGTGGAGCTGGACGGGCAAGAGAACGAGGCGATAGAGTATGGCAATGTGTTCGGTGTGAATAAGTATGACATTATCAGTGATGCGAGCCCCCAATTGAGTCATATATCGATTGGGTCGTCTTGTGTAGTGAGGACGGACGCCAGCCGGGATAGCATGCAGAATGTCTTCGTTGAGGGCTACGTCTTCGAAATACACAATTCGCCGATCAGAATTCGTGTGCAAGTGAGTCTATACACTTTTAATCTGTTTTTTTTTGTTTTTATTAAGCGATTGCATAGTTTTTATCATGGGCTTTGAGCGCGGCGTCTGATAGAAGTTCCGTAAAGTAAAGGAAATCTAACATCCCCACTCCGCCAAATGTGTATCAAGGCCGAGCGTTCGCTTAACGTGTATGTATATGGAACAACTGTATGAACCTCGATAGACTTGCTATAAATTTATTATGATATAAATACTTCTAATTTATTTAATAAAAGAAAAACATATATAATTGCATACATTAGTAAAAAATGCTATGCTATAGCTTTACTACGGCAGTCCCCGAGTGCAAAACGTTTTTATTTTTTCGTAGTACGATAATCTATACATTACTAGTTGACCCGGCAAACGATTTGCACTATAATTACGAATTTTACATGAAGGCTTTCGCGGACTTTTTTATAACGCATTATCAAGCTCTACATTTAAATAATATATCTCTCATTGTTAAGGCAGTATACGTAAAAAACATTATCGTTCGATCGTTTCATCATCGACTTATTTGGTGAATCGTTACACGTTAAATCCTTTTCATTTTTGTTTTATTATATAGCATGTTAAGTACTAACAGATAACGTATCTTTCTAATCTTTAAAGAATTTTCAAGATGGGTTCAGTAGATCCAGCAATTACCCCTTACAACATTACACACAAAACTACCACTTTATAATATTGTATAGATAAAAAATGTCCGGTTAGGTTAAAAGGGGGAATTTATAATTTTTAAATATCTACATACATACCAAATAGGCTGACCTCCGAAATTAACATAAGCTTTTTATCCGACTTCCAAAATAGGTGGTAATGTTTAAAATATTTTTTTGTTTATTTTGGTTTATTATTTGTGTATTCTGGGTTTGGTGGTTCAAGGGTTGCTGAAGTATAATACACCAGTCAGTTGGCGACTACTAGTTTTAATACAGTTTAATTGAAACTAGATTCGTTCTTAACAATGATTTGTATCTGAAACACGTTTCAAGCAGGAAAATGGATCGATATTCTTTTTTGTGGGCTAAGTCATTATTAACACATCAATTTTGTCGGCAAGGTATGGTTATGGTTTCTAACGTAAAGTCGAAACCTATTATAACGAAATCGTTTACAACGACCGATCGGTTATAACAGCCAGACTGTAAGGTCCCGTTCGAATCTCTAGTAAATTACTTCGTAAATATCATCATCATCAGCCCATCAAGTCCGCTGCTGGACATAGGACTCCCCCAAAGACGCCCACCCATTACGATCTTGAGCGATCTAGATCCAGCGGTTGCCCGCGACCTTCATGAGATTGTCTTTCCATCGCGTGGCAGGACGTCCCACTCTGCTATTTCCGGTACGCGGTCGCCACTCGAGAACCTTTCTTCCTAAATATACCGCGTAAAGGCGTAAATTTGAAGGCGGTATGCCTACAAATTATGTTCTAAGATAACTCAGAATTTGGTTCACAGCACTAAGCGAGGCAATATTGAAATTAAGATATACTAGTTTTTTTACATGTATATGACAGGTGCTAGATTGTGACGGTATGAAGGACACGGTGGAAGTGAAGAGGGCGGACATACGTCTCTTGCAGCCACCGTGGGCTGATGAGTTGGAGGACGCTGGTTCACATACGACCATGATGCCCCAACATCTAAGGATACAACCGATCTCCACTTGTGTCCCGGTATGTATGACCCTTGATTGTGCAGAATAAAATTTTCGAAATTCCCTAATTTTTATACAGTGTTTTGAAGTAAAGTAAAAGATATCTTTATTTAAATAGACTTATTTAAAGCACTATTAAATCTTCGAAACTAAATAAATTTAACGCCAATTTTTGAGTTATTTTTACAAAGTCTAATACGTCATATAGATTAAAGCTTTGGTAGTATTTTTTTTATGGAAACGGTGCCGACCGAGAATGAGGCTCACGCAGTTCCTCAGTCCTTGCCTCAGCCTTGCTCAGAGTTTTAAGGTATAGGCCGCTTTTCGCTCTATGAAGGTGTCCCAACGTCGTATTGGTTTGGAAATAGATAAGCCGTATTGGCTAGAGAAAGCTTAAAAACAGTGTTCTGAAAACTTTTTGTATTCAAGCTACATCACACCACAAACAAACAAAACAACATCATTTTTTCATAGTATAGCGGACAACAGTGCAGATGGGTCTCCTATGTGGTAAGAGAACACCGCCGCCCATGGACAACCGCACCACAGTCCGCGCATTGGTTGTGTTGCCGGCTTTTTACGCCACTCAAGCGGCATTTGTAAAGGCCTCCGATGTCCTCACTCACTCAACAAAAACATAGTACAAGCACCGTTTCACGTTGAGTCTTCTGTGAGCCCGTGGTATCACTTCGGGCGAGCAGGCCCAAATAGTGCGTCCACATATGCTTCAGCATGGCTCTCCCACGGGTGGATTTATTAATCATTATGTAATTATTAATCAACATTTATTTATTAAGAACCAAAACAATGAAACAAGAACATCTCTTTCGGGCACTCGTAGCTACAAAGCTAGCACTTTTCCCGTAGCTACAAAGTGATGGGCACTGCATAAATTGACAAAAGACAATACAATTCATATATTTATAGCAATAAGTTACATGTCATCACATTAATTATTTTTACCTATATTATTTATACAGTCAAACCTGGATCAGCGAGAGTTGAAGGGAGCACAATCTCATTCTCGCCTATAGAGGTTTCGCACTAACCCGAGTTTCTCGCTAATGCAGGTACATTGGTAGCGTTTCTCTCTTATGGAGGTAGGCAGCAATAACAAGGGCGTACAAGTCACAGAAAGTGCGAATGTAGTAAATATGCACAATTTTTATTAGTATATACGATATTTTCATAGTGTGTATACGTTATATTCATTAGATTTCGACGTATAAGTACTTCATAAGGGTAGGTATCAAGATGCTTACGAAATTAAAACAAAAATTCATGCACTGTGTAATTTTTATTGTAGCTATCGTTCCTCCTAAATAAAACAAATGAATAAAGCTCGACTGTCGCTTATACAGGTATAAATAAGTAGCAGTCTCATTTACGGAGGTTTATGAGGGCAGAACGTCTCTCTTACAGAGGTTTCTGTTTCTCGCTAATAGAGATATTGGGATCTTAAAATGACGGGTCCTGGCTATTACTCTCACTTACCCAGTTCTCATTTATCCAGGTTTGACTGTATTAATTTTATATATTTGTTCTACACGATTGGAAGTTTGAACAACTCCACGCTATAGAACGCCTCTAGCAACAGCCACCGTTTCAGTCTACACTTAAACATTGTGTTGGAAGCAGCATTCTTAACCGACTCGGACTATCTGTCACACCGCGGGGCCCACAATAAAAACAGACTGATCGGATTTTGTCAAGTTTTTTGGATTTACTATTTTTTATGACGGTGGTTGCTGTAATATATTTTTTGTGATTTTCAGTACTCGATGGGTAGTGGAGAGTTCATGACGTCATCGCCATTGGCTGGGGCGGGGCAAGTGGTGACAGTCGGAGCGCTGTCCAACGGGTCTCGGCCCTTCGACGACTACGGCGAGAGTGATGATGATCTGCCTCGCGAGGATATCATGTTTCCCGCTGATGTCTCTCATATGGGTGAGTTTTTATTTTATCGCTAACAAAAGAGCAGGTGGGTATTTCTAGTGGATAGATATCACTCGAGAACAACTGCATACCAATACGTGTTTTGGTTCTGTTGGCGGATTTTTACGCCACTTGAACGGTATTCACGGGCCCCCGATTTCCTCACGCATTCAGCGAAACACAGTAACGAAGCAGGTATATCTTCTGGATGATTAGCGATAACCCGTTAATTATTGCGCCAAAATACGCGCTTTGCTTGTGTTGCCGGATTTAACAGTTCTCAGCGACACAAGTACAAGTAGTATTTCACTCTGGTTTTCTATCAGTCCATGGTATCAATCCAGACGAACTAGACCGATATATGCGCCAACATGGTTACAAATGGTGACCCTAGTGTTGCATATACAAGAATATATTGTATTCTGTAAAGCAGGGCTTCCACGCAACAAAAACGTGCCTCGGTAGCATAACATCTTAGGAGCGTCGCGAGGCGATTTGACCTCAGTTTCAGAAAAGCAAACATATCCTTCTCATTCCTCCTATAACTGACCATAAAGAAGTGTAACAATAATTAATATCTTGATTTACATTCTTGTTTTGTTGTACTTATTTTGTAATAAAAATAAATAAATACATTATGGAGTTTTTCTAACAACCTCATATTAGACTAAGTACTACTTTTTTTATTTCCAGAAGGTTGAGTAGATAGTTTTGATTATTGGGGAGGGAGGCAATAAAAATAATAATTCTATAGGCCGCCACAGTGTAAATCAGTTTGGGAAGCCCTGATACAGAGAGCAAATTGTTAAACTACTAAAGCATAATCGAAATAGGGAAATTCATTTCGTCTGTTATTTACGGATCCGATTATATATTGGCTTGTGGTTTATATGTATTTTCGTTTTGATTATGTGTGATATAAATATATACATAGCTCTGGGTACACGGATAAAGCCGTGCTTAAAAGCAAGTTTTGATAAAAAATCACTGAAATTAATTCGTGCTATGTATTTCCAGATTGTAACAACAGCAAACGCAGTAGCCTTCAAAGTCGTGGCAGTACGTCGAGTCTCATTGAAGGGAGTCTCACACCGCGATCCCAACCGCCTACACCCAGGTAGGTTATTTCTACTTTATTTGTGTTCCATCATGAGGAATTCTATACATAGAGAAACGTAAGGTAGATATATCTTATAGGAAATTCATCTTTATAAATCATATATCAAGTTTATTCACCCGTGGGAGAGAAATCCTGAAGCGTTTGCCGAGGGACTAATTGTCCGTACCGGGATTCGAACCCTATACCTCTCGTTTCATGGTACACTTTTAAAACCATTAAGCTACGAGGCTCTCTATTGCTAATATTGTTGAATAATAAAAATTTCAGATCTCAAGCAGCAACGCCGCACAAATACAAGAAGGGTGACGTGATATCAACGCCGACCGGTATCCGTAAGAAGTTCAACGGCAAACAGTGGAGGCGACTCTGTTCAAAAGACGGCTGCACGAAAGAGAGTCAGAGGCGCGGCTTTTGTTCGCGACACCTTTCATTGAGAGGCGTGCCTAGATCGTCCAATACGCCCCTCGCGCAGGGCGCGACGCATACACCACAGCAGAGGTACGCACACTAACCTCATGTAGACTACAAAGATATTGCTTAAAGTTTTTTTATAGTATAGCGGACAACGGAGCAGGTGGATTTCTTATACGGTAAGAGAACACCGTCGCCCATCACCAACCGCGCCACAGTCTGCTCATTGGTTGTGTTGCCGGCACTTTTAAGGGTCTCCGATATCCTCACTAATATTTATTTATTTTTCGTTATTTGTATTTCCAGGAGCAGTAGTAAATCGTTGTCATCGAGTGGCACAGGCATCGAAGGCGACGAGACGTCTCGCGAGTCAGACACGACACCTCCCAACTACCGCGTCACGGGTCGTTTCGACCCCGATGAAACTGAAGCTGCTAATATGCTGGGTAAATTTTAGTCTCTTAATATAGTTGACATACAAATTATTAAAGTACAAATAATATTGTAAATTTAAAATTTAAATTTATTTTAACCCACCTTCAAAACACCAAAAAGAAGACTATTTATTCGGTATATTGGCTTTGTTCCTCTCCTGTCTTTCCTGGACGCGAAAAATAGCCGCTGTGAATTGGTTCTTTTTTCCATTTTTTTATTTAAAATATTATATATTGTTTCAGTCTCCCTGGGTAGTTCGCGATCGGGTAGCCCAGGTGCTTCCCCGGTTGGGGACAACGTGTTTGTGCCGATTTCTTCGCCTCAACCGCCCGCAGCGCCACCACATCATCTTATAAGGTAATTCATCTTGTTATTCCTGAGCGTGTCTTATCGGAACCCTTAAAAAATTCCAATTAAAAGGCGTAAAAAGTCGGCACCATAAAAACGTGGAATTTTTCGAGGTTGTCTATGGGCGGCGGTCTCTTAACATATATTAACAATATAATAAAATAAAATATAAACAATAAAAAATATATTTCGGAAGGAAAATATGTAAATTAGAAATATTACAGAATTACTGATTCGAGTATAAATTTGTTGTAATATAGTAAGTGTGTTTTAATGTTAAGTCAAGAAATCCTAAGAGAGTAGCAACAACGAATGCAATATTTTCTTTTTAATTGCATTTTATATTTCTTTTTAATTAAATAAATCGACAAGAGAAACTTAACAGACCTGGATGTGCTTTTATTTATCATATACATTATACGTATATCTATATATTACGAAATCTTATTAAAAAATAAACCCATACACAGAAGACAGAGATGCATGGAAACTTCTGCACAAGCACCAACTGGTGCCTTTTAAACTTGCAAACATAAATAAACCAACTATTGTAAATTTGGTGATAAAAAATTAAACCCTATGAGTTTCTTGTTGGTTTTTCTCATAGAGCTATATCTTCCGAACCAATAGTAGATTTACTATTGTTAATTGATTTGCAAAAGTCAAATGCAAATGTGCTTTTGAATTTGAATTTATCGCATATTATCTGTATATACCATTTATCTGACAGGCCTGAGTTAGTTCGCCCAAGTCGAGTGAGCTCTCCGGCTGGTATCGCCACAAGTGTAATAAGACTGTCTCCAGCTCCCACCTACCATTACCAATATCAGGTATGTTTACTAGTAGTTGAGCGATCCATTTATTCAATGATTTTTAATGTAGTTTATAAAATCCCCTTGTCACAGTCTTTCTTCTGCACGTTTGACACCGATTGTATATAAAAAAATAACACTAAGTTTTCACCCTTCTACGATCAACCCTTATTTGCTAATAGGTATATTAGTCTTTGATAATGTGTGTAAGCTTACATATATTATTTGTTCTCCAGGAGCGCAACGGTCCCACGCAAACATCAGTTTCGAATGTAATCAGCATACAATCCTCCGGTATCAATATACCGAGCAGTATTCAGTCGAATTTCACACCGCCACTCAACTCGACGCCCAACCATTCGATATCGATCAGTATGAACCAGTCTCTGGGCAACAACTCGATACGAAAGGACGAGCCGCACAACCTGGTCGTCCAGCGAAGCGTCTCAAACGGCATGGACATTGATATGTATCGGCCACAGCATTTGAGGAACGGGCTGCATGACTTGCAGGTACTTTTTTTACTATCGCCAACCCGCCGGCCAAGCGTGGCGGTTATGGCCAACACTCATCCACCATGAGAGAGCCATGCTCAAGTATATGCGGACGCACTAAATGGGCCGGCTCTTCGGAAGTGATACCACGGACTCAACGTGAAACGATACTTGTACTGTGTTTCGCTGAGTGAGTGAGGATATCGAAGGACCTTAAAAAATGCCGCTTGAGTTGCGTAAAAAGCCGGCAACACAAACAATGCGCGGACTGTGGCGCGGTTGTCCACGGGCGGCGGTGTTCTCTTACCATATAATAGATCCACATGCTCCGTTTTTTGGTGTAGAATAAAATAAAAAATCTGCTAACTTATTTTATAAGTAAAATTGTTACTAACAAATTATGAGCTTTGAATGGTTCGAAATAAAAAAAATATGATTAAAATTAGCAACTCTAAACTAATTAATATATTCATATAAATTTGTCAATGGAAGTAATTGCATTTGTTTGATCATTAAAAATAAGAGTGCGAAGGGCTTAAATTGCCAATTAATTGATTGCAGTACCGTCGCGAGGAGATGTCATCACCCGGTAACCATGAAAATTTTCATAATAGACGAGTCTCGGAGTACGACGACGACGACCACTCCGTACCCCAAACGGATGGCCACCGCACCGACCCACGCCCCATACAACTCTCCGAGGCTCGAATGGACGAGAAGAGGATCTTCAAGCCGGCCCCACTGCAGGCGCGGCTCGTCTCGCTGCTGGACACGGATTCGCGCGACTCGGTCAAACGCTACTACGTCATACCGCAGAGTGGCGCCGAGAAGAAAATTGTGCTCATAAAAAATGAGCCTGCCGACACGGTAGTTTCACAAGTAAGTTAATTTTGTTTTATGGTATAGCGGACAACGGAGCACGTGGGTCTCCTATATGGTACGTGAACACCGCCGTCCATGAACGACCGCGCCACAGTCTGCGCACTGGTTGTGTTGCCGGCTTTTCACACCGCTTAAGCGGCCGTTTTTAAGGGCCTCCGATATCGTCACTCACTCTATGAAACACAGTACAAGTACCCTTTCACGCTGAGTATCCTGTGAGTCCGTGGTATTACTTCGGACGAGCCCAATTAGAGCGTCAGCATATGCTTCACCATGGCTCTCCCACGGGTGTGACAGAATTAAGACACTCGCCCGGCAAGTCAAGCCCTTTCAGAGACCGAATAAATTATAAATTAAATTATAATTTATAATTGTCTGGACCGGGATTCGAATCCGATACCTCTCGTTTCATGGTAGACCTATTAAACCATTTAGCTACGAGGATTTATTTTATTGCAACATTAGTGGACCCGGCAGACATCGCCCCGCCCTCTACACAGTCTACCGGATCCAATTATGAACACTCAGCAAACAATGGGCCCACTAAACCTGTAAAATAAATGCACTAATAAAATTAACATTATTGTGTTCGGATAAAAAGTACCCTATCTCTTTCTGCTCTAAACTACCGCCTGAAATTTCATCCAAAACAATTCAGCCGTTCTTGAATTATAAACTAACTAACACGAAATTATATATAGTCACGCTATGATTACGGGGCAGGCATCTCTCTGGAGGTAAGAGATCACCTTCGTCCATGGACACCGGTGGAATTTATTTAAAATTTGGAAAAAACTATATTTGTGCTACATATAACATGACTGACCTCTGCTCCGCGACGGCCCATGCCGAGGTCCGAGTCTCGTAGGTGACTTCCTTGTGCTAGTAGCGGGAAACACTTAACTAGTATAAAAAATTGAACTGTCTTTTAACTAGCACAAAATAATGTGTATTAAATATTATCCTACTTTTTTATAGTATAGCGGACAATGGAGCAGATGGGTCTCCTATATGGTAAGAGAATACCACCGCCCATGGAAAATTATGTTGTCGGCTTTTTACGCCACTTAAGAGGCATTTTTAAGGGATTCCGATTGTTATTATGGTGAAGAAATACATTCATATAACTACTGATCATATAATCACAATTAATATTATAACAATAAAAAATAATTCATTTAATGTACATCATATAATACTCAAATATACCCTAAATTGGTGATTAAATAAGCAAAAATATCAGTTTCCATGATTTATTATAATTTTTTTATGTAAATGAGTGATCACACCAGATGTACTGTTAAGTGGTGTCTGGTTACAGATAGATCACAAAGCGCATCAGCTAACGACGCTTAGCGAGCCCGAGCCAGAACCAAGGGGGCTAGACAATGGCGAATATGTATGTATTAATTTAAAAACTCTTAGGAATAACTCGCCTATTTTTCCAAAAGGAATTTTTCACCATAATACCACTCACTACATAGTGGAAGCAGCAGCCAGAAGGGGTATTTACAAATCAATACGACTTGGGGATTTTCAAGAAAAGAGTCATATTTCTTAAAGGCTGGCAACGCACCCGCGGCTCTGCAAGTGCTGGGGGTGTCCATGGGCGGAGGACCGCTTGCCCTAAGTGAGCATCCTGCTCGCTTGCCTCCGTTTATATAAAAAAATACATAAATTGCTTCTGGTTGTTTGCTGTTCGTCACACAATTGAGCCTGGTTTAACAGCGCTCAAGTTGAGGAACATATTTGATTATATGTGTAAAGGTTTCTTTGAATGAAACTATCACTTAAGAAAAATCTATTAATTGATCCATGATTGGTTACGAATAAGATAAATGTGGAACAAGTGTTTAGTTGTTAAATCTGCTAAGTTGCCGGTTTATACAATCAATTGGTTATGTTTTGCAGGTAAATAATGTGAATAGTAGTGCAGTAATTATTCATCCCAATCAACTGTTGCCCGTCCTGCCCGCGCCCAATCCCCACACCGCAATTATCGGTGAGTTGAATGCCGCTTGGTAAATTTATTTCGATAACACATATTTTATATTATAATATATATAGTGACGCTTGTTCGCTCGACGTTCAATGTAATTCCCATGAATTCAATGAACGCGCTACTCATTCGACCATGGCGGATCAAACCAGATGACTGCCACACGAGTACGAAGTGCGACATAAAGTTGTATAACTTGGAATTGTTTCAGTATCGACTAGTGGCGTGAACGGCACCGTTTTTCCCTGGCAGTCGCTGGTGCCGTTGCTTCGCGCCGCGTCGCCGCCCCCCGCGTCTGCTGCCCAGCCGCCCTCCCCCCGCACGCCGCGCACCCCGCACACTCCTCACACGCCCCACACCCCGCACACGCCCCACACCCCACATACGCCGCACATCAAGAACGAAGAGCAGATAAAGACCGAAAGTACTGGTGAGTTTTTACGCGTACGGTCATTTATGCAGCTCATTCGTATTAAAAACATATGTATTTTGCAACCATCCGGGCCCATAACCCCACCATGCTCTTCCGCCAAAGGATTTCACAATCACTTTTGAACATCATTGACTCTACTATCGGTTCCAAGACCACCGAGACCTGAGAAGAACTGGCGAAACTCAGCGGAACTGTTTAGGCCATCTAAATTGATTTCAACAAATTTCCTGAAAATGCTTGAAGTGATCGCCTTATTCCCAAAGCTTAGCGTCAACAAAATAGTTTTTTATGGTATAGCTGACTTGGGTGGGTCTCCTATATGGTAAGAGAACACCGCTGCCAATGTCCGCGCATTGGTTGTGTTGCCGTGTTTTTGCGCCGCGTAACCGCGGAACTTTTAATGGCCTCCGATATCCTCATTCACTCTGCGAACACGGTACGAGTACTGTTTCATGCTGAGTATTTTATAATACCCTTTGCTATACAAGTAGCAAAGAGTAAAATAGTTATGTATATAGCATTAAACAAAATTGTGTTTGACAAAATAATAATTACACATTGTCCATGTGTGTCTGTGTAAGATGTCTCTTACTAGTGACATTTCTTGAATTTTGTCAAATCGTGATGAGTCATGCTTAAACATATGCTGATGCACTAATTATGCCGGCTCATACGAAGTGATATCATGGGCTCACAGAATACTCAGCGTGAAATGATGGTACTTGAAATTTTGCTTCTACTGTGTTTCTCTTAGTGAGTGAGGATATCGGAGTTCCTTAGAAATGCCGCTTAAGGATTTGGAGACCCACCTGCTCTGTTGTCCGATATAGAACACCATAAAAAGAAAAACTTGCTGCTATGCTTATTAAAAAAAAATCCCTCTATCCGATTAGGAACTCTAGCAATTTATGAACCCCCCCTTAAGTTCCTTACAGATAGAGAATGATATGTTTTATTACAGATACATCAATGTGTATAGACGAGGACGATGAAGTGTTCGAATGCGAGGACAGCACTCCGAGCTGCGGTGACAGCACAAACAGTCGTCGATCACAAAGTCTATCCTCGCTCAGTCAAACTAGCGGACCAGATAAGGTTTTTTATTATCTACTAATGTTTAATATATACAGTGAGATCTCGATAGTTCAAATGTCAAGGGAAATGCTAAAAAATTCGACTTAAAAAGGATTTCCAATAAACGAGATTCTAGTTATCGAAGTTCCACTGTATATGTGAAAAAAAACTATGGCTTTTCTTTAATTTTCAGTTATTTTAAATGTCAGTCTGACAATATGACTGTGGAAAATTTTATTTAAATATTATAGGCCTATGTCCAGCAGTGGACGTCTTACGGCTGAAATGATGACGATGATTAAAATATTATTGTGTATAATTATCATTATAAAGGTTGCCGGAGCATGCTGGATGCAGGTCGCTTCCGCCAGGTATTTATAGAGGTCCAAGGGGGAGGCCTATGTCCAGCAGTGAACGTTGTATGGCTGAAATGATGATGATGATGATTGTGTATAAGATATTAGGGCATTAGATGTAATTTCTGGAGTTCTATTTTTCAGAAACATTAATAAAGTCTTTTTTACACAATATATTATTAGTATTATGAAGATATTTAATAAGTATTACATAAGAAAGACATAAGAAAATTAATAGGTTTCTAAAGCTTAAGAATTTGTATAATTAATTTTAATTTGTGAGATTCAATTACAATTTACCATTTCACACTGAGTTTTCTGTGAGCTCGTGGTTTTACTTCAGACGAGCCGGAACTATTAGTGCGTCAGCATGTGCTTCAGCATGGCTCTTCCATGTGTGCACTCTATGATTTTTTTTCTAATATGTTAAATGAAACGTAAATAATGTTTTTTTTTAAAATCAGAAGGAACGCCGAATCCGTCGTCCGATGAATGCGTTCATGATATTCTCGAAGCGTCACCGGCAAGTAGTGCATCGGTTGCATCCGAATCAAGACAACCGAACGGTGAGCAAGATCCTTGGCGAATGGTGGTACGCCCTCAAACCGGACGAGAAGCAGAAATACAACGATTTAGCCAGTGAGGTAAATTGCGTGATTGTATGCTAGAAACGTAGAGTATGTTGATTAAAATTTGTCAAATTTATAATTTTATATATACTTAGAACTTGATAAGATTAAGTTACGCACTTGCAAAACATAAGGGTAATTTAAATAGTTTATCATTAACTCATTATTATTAAAGTGGAGTCTCGACAACCTGAACCTCGTTTAGTCGAAAGCCTCATTAAGTGGAAAAATACTATTCCCTCCACTGAACGTCAAAATATGCGGTATCTCCAATAAACAAGACTTTATAACTCGAACAAAATGTTATTTCATTACAAGGCATTGATAAGAATACATATTAATTGTAACTCGATTTTCAAAAACGAGACTCCGTGAGTCGTACTTAGTAAAACATTGCGTCTTACGTGGACTTTTTTTTCTAGTGCATTTAAATTTATTTAAATGTGTACCATAAATCGAAGTCGCTTTGTATGTTTAACTTTAACTCCACAAGTCGAAAAATATAATAAACCGCACCTTTATATGTCAAAAGTTAGTAAATAAATTATTTGTATCTCAAAATTCTTGTTAACTCGAAAACTTATTAAGATTTTTAGCGTTTCCCTTGACATTCGATTTATTGAGATCCCATTGATTAGAGTTTATGAATAGTATTTGGTTTTAGGAAGGGCTTGACAGTGGCCGAGTTAGTGTCTCAACAGTGTCCGCCGTAAGACCCATGTTGATTTTATGGTGACGCATTACTTGGGCTGGCTCATCCGGATTCATACCTCTTACTCATGGAATACTAGCGTGAAATAATTGTTGAAACTATGTTTTTCTGTTTTTTTTTAAGATACCAGAGACCTACTGTTATGTTAAGTGGCATAAAAACTCGATAACTCAAGTTATGGCAATATAACAAGATTATTAAGCCAGAGCGTGTATTTTGGCGCGGATTTTGGTTTTTAACGGAGGTGATCTCTTACCATTGTCATCGTCATCTCTTAACCGCATATCCTCTCGTCCGTTATATGAAAAAAATATTAAGAAAGGGCAATAAAATATAATAACGTAACGTAAAATTGTTTAAGGTTAAAGAAGCTCACTTCAAGGCACACCCGGAATGGAAATGGTGTAACAAAGACCGGCGTAAATCGTCAAGCAGCCGAGATCCTACGGGCTCCATGCCACAGGTAAATTATATACACATTACATAACCTAAGTCCAAATATTAATTACTTTTTCCTCTATCCCCATTTTGACGAAAGCGAAACGCTATTAAAATATAGTTTCTTTTAATGTCTAATTCTTAGTATATACCTTATTTCTAAAAATAATTACATAAAGACAGTACCATTGCCTGAATATTGTTAATTTATATAAAAATATATATATATATATAGAAGCATGGGAGAGGCATGCTGAAGTATATGCAGATGCACTAATTGGGCCGGCTCGTCCGAAGTGATACCACGGGCTCACAGAATACTCAGCGTTAAACGGTACTTGTACTCTGCTTCGCTGAATGAGTGAAGATATCGGAGGCTCTTAAAAATGACGCTAAACTGGCGTATAAAGTCGGCAATACCACCAATGCGTGGACTGTGGCGCAGACCCACCTGCACCGTTGTCCGCTATACTATATATAAAAATACAGTGTAAACTCCATGTAACGTGCCTCGATTTAACGACAAACTCCCTAAAGCGTCGAAATCAATTGGCTTTAGTTGGTTTAGCTTGTCTTCCATCCACCT
>DWCF01004313.1:0-16849 GCA_018230265.1 Delias oraia
GCGGCGTTGTAGGCAAGGGGGGCTACGGCAATGGGCTGCTCATGGCGGACGATGCTCTGTGAGGAAACAGCGGAGGCAGGGGAGTAGTGCGCCACGGGGGCGCTCAACAGGCCAGCGCTGGACACCGCCAACACAGCGCTCAAAGCAACTATCTGAAATAATAATTGAATAGTAAGAAACACATTATTTTATTATATTAAAGGCCGACAATACACCCGCGGCTCTGTACGGGCTAGGGGTGTCCATGGGAGGACCGCTTGCCGCAGGTGAGCCTTCTGCTCGTTTGCCAATATCAACGACGATCAACAACGTTTCGTAAAGATTTAATACAAGTCAAAGGCTTACTTTGGAGTACATATTGATTGAACGATGACAATTAACCAACTGATACTTTTCGATAGCCCGGCCCATGCTTTTATAGGTTTTAAATTTTGATATTTACCTACGCACATGAATTAACCTGTCGTCCTTGCGAATTTTGCGGCTTACTTTTTGTTACTTTCTCGTATGCAAATTAATATTTAGTAGAAGCGTTATTGTTTTTATAACACAAAGTATACAATTGAGTATGTCTTTCTTGCTAAGATATTAATTAAATGTATTTTCTCATTCAAGCCAGTAGCTTGGAAATTAAACAACTAGCTGTCTTATGAATTTACCCCAGTAAATTTTTACCAAGATTTCAACTTAGAACTTGTATCGCAACACATTTAAGTAGTACCCTAGCCGAAAAGGCACACAACCCACTTTTCGAACCTGTCTCTGTCATATAAACTAGTTCAGTGTTTTTTTCATAAATTCAAATCATTAATACATGATTAGCTAGCATAACAGCTGTGAAGATTTGATAATAATATCACGTCTAATAAAGTATTACTTATGCATTTTGTAGAACATACCTTTATTCAGTTATTTAATGTAATATAAATGGACAAATAATGAAAATAATACAATAATGTGATGCAGAAAGTAAAATAAAACAAGATTAAATAAATCCTTGAAGAAATTTGATCAGTTTTTTAATCTAAAGGTTATTTATTTATAGTCACATCTTACTGACAGCAATAACGGCTTTCGCAGAGAAAGGTGATACGCTTCGGTAAAAATTATTCAGGCATACTCCCTGTGGGCTTCAAGGATTTTCGTTTTAACGGGCTAATGTATAATAATTTTGCAATTGTTTAATGGTATTAAATTTTCAATTTATTTTCAAGCTTAGAAATTTGTTTCATATAAAATTTGCGAATATATATTAAACAAACATTTAATATCAACGAATGTTATTGATCTTTATAATTTAACTATTAAATTAAGCACGTTGCCAGCTTGTGAACCACTAAGTTTATTTTCACGTAAAGGGTCCCATATGTTGACACACTAATTGGGCCCGCTCGTCCGAAGTGATACCACGAGCTCACAGAATACTCAGCGTGATATTAATTGTTTGGTTATATTATCATAGGTATCTATCTCTCTATCTTGGTATATTGTTTTGTATTGCTGGGACAAGAAGAGGTTAGTCGTTATAACCGATAAATGTCGATAAAGTTTCTTTGTTGTAAGCGATATTTCGCTGTAACCGAAATTGTTATAGGCGGTATTTCTACTAAATAATTTACTAGAGATTCGGACGGGACCTTACAGTCTGGCTATTATAACAGATCGGTCGTTGAACGAAGTCGTTATAATGAGATTGGACTGTATTTATAAAATGCTTCAAAAATAAAAATTCAGCGCGAGACTTCTAATTTTGACAGTTACCTGTTATTTCGAGAATATCATTAGGCATATGTATAATTATAAAAATTATATAAAATAAGTAATGAACGCTGTGTTATCATTTATTTTTGATTTATTTTTTTAAAATAAGATAAAGAGTGCATGAATTAATAGTGATGATGATGAGGAATGACGTGGTGGGTTCCGAATTTAACATCTGCATGGAATCTGAAAATATATTAGTTATATAATTTTTTTATAGTATAGCGGACAACGGAGTGGGTGGATCTCCAACATATAAAGAGAACACCGCCGCCCATGGACAACCGCGCCACAGTCCACGCATTGAGTGTGTTGCCAGCTTTTTACGCCGGTTAAGCGACACAAATAATATAAAAGTTATTTTTTATAAAAAAAATATTTATAATGATATTTACCCGGTGTGATGATCTCCGTGATAGTGGACAGTCCTTTCGGAGCCATCGGGCTGATGAAGAGAGTAAACCCCCTTAACCTTGTCACCATCTCGGTGCTCATGCTGCGACTTAATGTCTCCTGTATGATGGTCTTCTACTTTGTAATCGAACTCATACTTTGGGTGTGTCTGTGAAAAACAAAAGCATTAGGAATAATTTTCTAAATATTCAAAATTTTTTTCAAACTTATCGCAGACCTATCAATAGAAGAAACACAGTATTGAGAATAGAAAAATTGGATAGCCATCTGAATAATATTATTAACACGAAAATTTGTCAGTATGGATGTTAGTTACTCTTTCAGGCAAAAATTGTTTAACAGATTTTAATGAAGCTGGAACTGCTACTGTATATTATTATATTGTGTAAATTGGCTAAAATATAATAAAAAAATGTCACGTAAAACAGGACGCGATAAGTGGCGTTATTGTTAGGGCGACGTCTGTGAAGTCCACTAGCGAAAAATAAAAATATGAGATTGCTACAAAAATATGTCTAATTATGTTTCTATTCAGTGATTTGATTAGAAATGGTACAACTTACGTGATAATCAATTTGACCATGATGACCGTGAACTATTTCAGGATGACCGTCGTGCTTTAGGAAATGCTGGGATGAGAACGCTGGCCCATAACACTGACCGTAGTGCAGGAATACGACCATGATGAGGGAAGATACGCAGAGAATCTAAATTTATATCAAAGTAATCTCTAGTTTCTTTAAATATTGACATAGATAAAAAATTGTGACTATTATTTTATTAAGAATTTTTCATTTTTCATTATTTATCAGATCTACTTGATGCAAATTTTAAAGATAAAAAATACATTATGTTTATAATTTTGCCCTATATCTTATTCCAGCTATTACTTAATATGAAATAAAATATTTTTAATTTCTTTATATACTACTTACTTTGGAGTACATGTTTAAATTTGAAGTAACGTCGTAACGAAATTCACTATTAAAGTGAATATTGAAAATCTTAAATGTCTTTTATATGAACAATAACAAGGAGAACTAACCGCAATAATATTAGTTTCACTCAATATAATTGCATGTTAAAATAATTCATTGCTTTGAATAAGTTTCAAATGTGCAATATAGTTACAAAAAAGTCGTTTATCGCCTATAATTACACCACATTTGCTTTACATCTTTCACTCGCTTACTTCACCCAATTTACGCCTATTTCACTATATTCTATGTATATAAACTCTTTTATACTCTACCTAAATATATTTTATTTTGTACAACCACTATGAGAAATAAATTCTTTTTATAGACATCAGACCAAATAAAGGAAAAGTCATTGATATTGGTTTTCGAATTTAAAACTGACAATTACGATTGATTACAAGTCTATGAGACATGAACGTGTTTCGCTGAAGACCGAGTTCAAATCCCAGGAATATAAAAAATTGTTTGGTATGCACAGAATGCCAACTTAGCTTTTAAAGCAGATAATTAGTGAAATTTATACTATAAACTGGAGTTTTGTACAAATATTAATTGTTATACTCAAATAACAAATGTCTTCACAATCGCATGTTTATTGTGGCAAAATTTAGATATAGGTAATTAATTAAATTCATTTAAAAATAAAGGCAAAAATGGACTCATGCATGTATTTAGATTACTTTGTTTTATATAAAACTAAACATAATCTTAGCTAAATATAATCTCTAGTAGTGACCATGTCCAGAGTCATGTGGTACAACGTGGCGTGTAACATATTTCACATCTGCGTGGAATCTGAAGAAAAAACAAAAAATAGTTAATACACTTAGATAAATTTACTTAACCCAAGAAATTACGAATCCCAAGAATAAATTAGATCATCTAAAAAATATTTACAAGGTATCACAACATTGAATGGTTTACACTTCAATTCTTTTTGTTTTGATTTATTTAATCGCTGCTTGGAATATTTATATCAATATAAGTAGATTTTAAATATATAACATTAATTCATCATAATTCATCATTTAAGCCGTAGGACGTCCACTGCTGGACATATTCCTTCTCTGCGGACGCTTGGCAGGCAGGTTGGCGATCGCAGTTCGTTTTATCAAGAAAATATGATAGGCGTGTATTAATAAAGTTTTACCCAGAATGATCGTCACTGTAGTAGTTTACAATCCTCTCAACACCATTCGGTTGGTGGAATGCGTAAGCGCCCGTTACCACGTCACCATCTCGCTGTTCCTGTTGGGATTTCATGTCACCCGTGTGAGGATCAGAAACTCGGTAATCGAACTCGTACTTAGGATGCGTCTGAAAATTATAACAAAAATGAAACAACACCCGTGGGAGAGCCAAGCTGAAGCATATGCAGACGCACTAAATGGGCCGGCTCGTTCGAAGTGATACCACGGGCTCACAGAATGCTCAACGTGAAATGGTACTGTATTTCGCTGAGTGAGTGAGGATATCGGAAGCCCTTAAAAATACCGTTTAAGTGGTGTAAAAAGCCGGCAACATAACCAATGCGCGGATTGTGGCGCGGTTGTTCATGGGCGGCGGTGTTCTTTTACCACATATAAGACCCGTTCCGACTCTGTTGTCGGCTAAACTAAAAAAAAATACAAAAAATAGCACTGCTTTTTCAGATTTATAATTTAACTATTCAATTCGTAAAGTTTAAATGATGTAATCGAGAAAATTAAGAAGTTAACACATAAATTAGTAGCAGGCAATCAATACCCTTCTCAACGTTTTAATATTATAGGTGTGAGACTGTTCAAACATCACGCCCTTATGATATAGTCTTACCTTATTTATCTCGTGTATTAATACGATTTATATATATTACCAGGGGCTCACAGAATAACAGTGTGGAACAGTACTTGTACGTGTTTCCCTGAGTGAGGGAGGATATCGGAGGACCTTAAAATTATATCACAACAATGGTTTTAAAAGTCAATAACTGTGGCACGGTTTTCCATGGGCTGCGATAATTTCTTACCATAGAGGAGACCCACCTACTTCATTGACCGCTATATTATAAAAACATACATGATAATCAATCTGGTGTCCGAGTCCATGTGCGTGTCCGTGATAGCCACCGACAGGAACTACTTCTGGATGTCCATCGTATTTGATTAAACGCGCTTCTGAATAAGCTCCATGATGTGGTATGTAATTCCCAAGCACGGCAACGAAGATGGACGCGAAACACAGTACCTTAGAAATCACTCTGAATTTATAAATGTTTATAAATAATAAATTATTTTTAATAAATAAAATTCCAATTGTATTGTTCCAATGAATGATCTTTTAATAATGATTGCTCATGTGTTGTGAAATTGCGTGTTCGCATTTGCGTGATAAGAACAAAGATAATAAAGATCTGTTGCATAATAAATTATGATGCATTCATAACCCGAAAATATAATGTATCATCACCCTTCGGAAAGTTGCGTTGGAAAAATATAGCAAATATTGTCTATATTACATTAATTCATTACAGATTTCATGTTATGTCGAAAAAATTACACATTTTATTTATCTTCAATTTTAAAAATAATTTATATTGTAGCCTTATTATTATTTTATGAAAAACAAAGATTTACATACAAAATGGTTATATAATGAGTTCTTTCCGTTCACAGGTCAGCTGATAAATTATTTCAAGGATTTGTCGGTTTTACAGATGTTAAATTAATTTCATGACTAGTTGATTCAAACGTCAAATTGAGAAGTTTTCACTTCGATTCTACGATCAATTTTTTTAAGAATTTGTTCGTTACGCTGTTAACATGTTTTTAAGGATGTTTTAATAATTTAGAATCTTAAAAATGCAATCTTTGCTATTTATAAAATTTAAATAATCTCTGCATTTTAAACTGATAGATGAGAATGGACACGTCAATTATTGTTACTGAAGAAAGATAAATAATCACCTTTGAGTACATTTTACACAAGAGAATCTACTGTCCTAATAAAAATTATCAAACTGATTTCAAAAAGGATTCTTTTCGAATTTTATACTGTTTGTAACAAGGTGAACATCGAAATGTAGGATTTCTCTCAATTATTAATAATTAACGCGCTAAACTACTTAATAAAATAGTAATTATGCCTTATAGGAAATGATAATGACCATAATATGTGAATATACCCAATTTTGTGTTTAATTCATACATATTAAACTTACGACTGCGGAATAAAAATATAAAATGATTATAATGTATTGATACTCGTTGCTGCAAGTGATACTATGTGCGCAAAAGTTACAAACATGATAGTTTTTTATTATAACATCATTATATCAAGGCTTAACAATAAAGTTTTAATAAAACCTAAAATAGTTAATAGTTATAAAAAAGCTAATTTTCCACGTTATACTATATATAATTTTTTATATTTTAAATTATACTAGAAATAGTTTTGTGTAACTAAAGTGTAGAAAAAAAACATTTTAATATGAAAAGTTTATTATGATAATTAAAACTAAAAACAATTTAACTAGATTTCAGATTAGTGGTAGTTGGGAGCCTGGTGCGCAGATTGCCCTTCGCGGTGTACGACGGCATTGAATCTAGTAAAAATAGAAAGAAATGTTTTAAATAAATATATACATATATATATTAATAGTTATTCACAAATATATATATATATATATATATATATATTTTAGCACTCAATGCATACAATATGTCACAGTGTCTTAGGACCTAGATGCTAATAACGATGGCGTCACATATATACAAATTTAATGTAATCTAAAAACAAAATCTAAGTTTAAGAAATATCGTGTAAGCCATTGTATTAATAAACAAAGTATCATTAACTGTATCAATATGATTACAATGATCTCCAAATCCTATAAAGAGCAGTGTATTTGCTGCTATAAAGAGGTTTTGATATAGCTTAAATATAAATTTAAGACATTAGTAAATCAGTAAATCAATTTTGAGAGCCTCGTAGCTAAGTCAACTATGAAGCGAGAGTATCGGGTATCGGGTTCGAATCCTTGACCGGACAATTATAAATTATAATTTATTCGGTCTCTGGAAGGGCTTGACAGTGGCCGGGTGATTGTCTTAATACTGTCTCACACGTGGGAGAGTCATGCTGAATATAACTTGAACTAGAACAGAAACTTTGAACTTTCGCTCAGGCGGCCAACGTTCCCGCGACGGCCCAAGCCGAGGTTCGTGTCTCGCAGGAGACGCCCTTATACTAGTCGCGGCACAAACCAAATCTCGGCGAGCCTACGGATCGCCCCACAATTCCGCGAGAAGCTGTGAAGGCCTAACGCCAACAATGTTGTTAAAAAAAAAACTTTGAAAAAGCCATTAAAGAAGGTTGTCTCACCCGCTGTGTGGGTCTACGCTGTACTCCACCCGTCTGACAGTTCCGTCAGCTTCATGGAGGCTGTATTCCCCACGAACTAGGTCACCTTCACGAGATTCGTGTTGAGATTTGAAGTCACCGGTGTGGGGATCTTGGACGCCGTAGTTGAATGAGTAGTGGGCGGGAACCTGAAATATATACACTTAATTAGAAAATCTATGCATTTTTTTAGATTTTACTTAATTTTCTCAGTGATATTATAAAAAAAATACCCTATGTCAACTAAATTGAATTCAATTCTTAAGAAGCAAAGTGATGAAACCTTATTAAATAAATTTATTTAAATTAATTTAAATTGAGTTTTTAAAGATTTGCAACAAAACTGAATTATTATCATGTAAAAGTAATCGGAACACAGTCTTTAATTATGTCTATACTAGAATCAGGCAAATATATTGTATGGAGATAGAGTCATTATTGTTTCGCAAAAATGAGCAGGCGTATACATTTTTAAAGCAACCATATTTACATTGTAATCTTTTTGATGGGGAGCGGCGTAGTTAGATGCTTGATGTTGAAGAACTACTGGCTGATGAGCGAGGATGTTCGATTGGAAACCATTGTTGTGGGCGTATTGTGCCGTGGCCGCAGCAACGGAGACAGCAAGCAATAATACCTGAAAATAGAAATGTTTGGCTTTGTACTAATCCTACCTCACGGTTTTGCCGCTTCTTTATGTTAGTTGAAGTCATGAGTATTTGTCTAAACCTATTGGGTTAGTTTAAAAGACCTTTTTACCCAAAATAGGTTTAAAAAGTACATAAGACATAAATATAGGACATAATTATATGTATTTAAAAATTGATTTAAAACACACCTTAAAATACATTTTTGTATATAAGTTTACTGATTGAACTTAATTGAGTCAATGGTACTCATTTGAATGAAATTATAGCTTATATACTTTTTGTATGAATCCAAAACTGTAATAATGAAAGTTCTTGTAAACTGGTTTTGGTGTGATATTGGATGTCAATCAAAGCAGGTTAAAGTTGTAAAAGTGTTTTTTATGTAACTACAGATATGAAAAGGGATTATAATCCTTTTTCTTCTACTCCAATTATTAATATTATGCATCACGTGTTCCAAGTAAAGATATCATTTCATCATTCATCATCATTTCAGCCGTAGGACGTTCACTGCTGGACTTAAGCCTCATAAGGACATAAGGCCATAAGACATAAGCCCATTGGACATCCATGCATACCAATCGGACGCCCTTAAAAATTCCGCTTAAGCGACGTAAAAAGCCGGCAACACAACCAATACGCGGACTGTGCCGTTTTTGTTCATGGGCGTTGGTATGGGCGGTGGGGTATGTTGTTCATAGAATAAAAAAGCGTAGTGATTATGGCAAACAGGCAATGAATACTATAAGATATCATTTACTGTTTATAAAAAATACTATAAAAATTGTAATACTTAGTGTCGTTTGAATCTTACTAACTTTTTAGGCAATCTTTGACTGGGGAAATAAAACGTGATACTTTGAACAAAATAGTTTATTAAAACAATGTGAAATGGAAAAACGGTAACAAATGTTTATAAAAATCTAATCATCAGTGGTGATGGTGATGAGGAATAATGTGATGGGTGCCAAATTTTACATCTGCGTGGAAACTGAAAAGGAAAATTATAAATATTAACACTAATATTTAAAATTTAATTACAATAATATGGTATTTAGATTAAAGTTATAACATGATAATAAAAAGGTGGATTATTTAACAGATAGTCTATTTTAATAGAAATTAATTTAAAAATACTGTAAAAATACTGATTTAAAAACATTCAGAGAAACTTTGGTAATTTTATAGAAAATATAATATTCTAATATTACCCAGTGTGATGGTCTCCGTGATAGTGCACAGTCCTCTCGGAGCCATCAGGCTGATGTAGGGAGTAGACGCCCTTCACAACATCTCCATCTCGGTGCTCATGCTGAGACTTCTTGTCACCCGTGTGGTGGTCTTCTACTTTGTAATCGAACTCGTACTTGGGGTGTGTCTACGTACGACAAAAACCATTAGTAATTGTGAGACGGGCTGGTTTCCGAAATTCGATAAATCTCTCAAATTAATCACTCAATAATGACGCGCCTATTTTGTTTGAGGTTCTATTAGGTGTAAGTGAACTATAAACTTAGTAATTTTGAAATAGTACATGTTCAAGCCTTTATAAGAAATACCTAAAGCTAATTTAATAAGGCTTAAAATTTTTACATTACACGCTGTTTGAATGACACTTAAAATTCACTTAAAATTATTTTAGAACTTCATCCACTGAGAATCTTTTAAAATTGTGAGATATACAAAATACTTACATGATAGTCATGATGTCCATGATGACCATGCACGACTTCGGGATGCCCATCGTGCTTAGTAAAGTGTTGAGAGGAGTAACCATGACTATACCCATGGCCATATTGAGCCATCGATACAGCAAACAGTGAAATGTAGCAAAGTGCCTGAAAATAAAAATACTTCTATGGTCTATATTTAAATTAATAAAACTTGTGCAAATTTTCAACAGTGGGAAAGCCATGCATATGCTTCAGCATATGCTGACGCACTAATTTGAGCGGCTAGTCCGAAGTGATACCACGCGCTCACAGAATACTCAGTGTGAAACGATACTTGTAATATGTTTCGCAGAGTGAGTGAGGATATCAGTGGCCCCTAGAATGTCGTTTAAGTGGCGTAAAAACCGGCAACACAACCAAAGCGCAGACTGTGTCGCGGTTGTTTATGGGCGGCGATGTTCAATTACCATACAGGAGACCCACCTGCTCCGTTGTCCGCTATACTATATAAAAAAGTACATCATCATCAACCCTTATTCCTGATTTTATGATGACACTGATTAATAGTTAATGCGATTTCAAGAACGCACTCAAAATAATAAACAATATGATTCTAAAGTTTATAAATCGAGTATTGTACCTTTAAAAACATTTTCAAATTTGTTGTTTAATTGACAAACTCGTATGAAGGTAAGGTTAGAATGATATGCTAAACTAAAAATCAATCTTTTATATATAAAATTCAAGGAGAGCTATGCAAGACAATATCGATTTCACACAATAGCTGTTTAAACTTATTTCGAAAGTATACAGTGTAGGTAATACTTCCAAATTATTTCTAACGTATGTATTGAAAAATTGAATATAAATTAGTTTCATATAATATACAGCATGAAATTATCATTTTTAAAAATACAGTAGATTGCGATTTAAGTATAAAGATTATGATTTAAGAAAATTAAATTATATTAATAAAACGCTTTTATTTTTAGGCTATGATCGTCACTAAAACAAGCCATGTAACATTAATGTCATAAACTATGTATCTATGACATTAATGGTACCGCGAGGAATTATGAGATCATCATCATCATCATTTCAGCAATAAGACGTCCACTGCTGGATATAGGCCGCCTCCTTGGACCTCCATGAATACCTGTCGGAGGCGACCATCATCCAGCATCATAAGATAACTTCACAATATTAATTATTAATATGTACAATAACTTTTTGAACGTAGATTATCATTATAAAATTGTATATTTAAAAACTACTTTGTACTATAACTGCCACTTTGATGTATAATCTGACATGTTTAAAAAAATAAAATTAGGCAAATGACATTCTGTTACGACCTATTCTTACAAAGTCTGTCAAAAACCCGTAATACATTACATAGAAATCGTTCAAACCTTTAGGGTGAAGACAGAGATAACGATATTTTACGTACTTGTAAAAATTTTATTTAAAAGTTAATTAAACTTAAAATAATTTAAAAAAGTATCAATTATTTTATGATTTATTAAGAAAATTTATGAAAAAATGTTTAGTAGATAGATACAAACGAGCAATTAAGTTTTGCAAGCTCTGTATCAAAATTTCTACATACATTGCGGTTTTGCGCCCAGTATTAAGAGTGAAATCAATTTTATCTTGCAATGCTATTGCATTGTCTATCAATATATAAGACTTGGAAAAAATCCAATATGTATCAGTTTACAAATTTCCTTCATTGAATTAAATTGTAAAAATAAAAATGTCTTCAAAGGTATTTTTAAAATTAAACATATTTAACATTTTTTTCCTATGCGTAATCTAGTTTCGGTTTTCTAAGCAATTTAGACATGTTTAAATTTTTTATTTTCTACAATATTTAAAACAGTGATATAAGAACTGACTTATTATTTTTTATTCCTAATAGTATAACTAAAATAATAATACCAATTTTTAATTGCAGATAATCTGTTTCGCTGCCCTCGTGGTCGCTGTCGCTGCCCAGTACGACCATGGTCATGGTCACGGCTACTCCTCCCAGCACTTCATCAAACATGATGGGCATCCTGAGGTCGTTCATGGCCATCACGGACACCACGACTATCATGTAAATATTTTAATTTATTATAACTAGTGGTCAACCATTCTAAAATTGACCCTAAAACATTTAACTTTGTATGTTTGTGTGTAATTCAAGCTATAGTATTAATTATTTAATAATATTTCTTTTATATATAAAATAAAATAAATAGTAGAGTTCTCCATAAAACTTTAACTGTATCAAATTTCACATTAAATATTCTGTTTTTTTAGTATAGTTGGGTTTCAGTTGGGTTTCCTATATGATAAAAGGACACCGCCGTCCATAGAAACCGCATAACAGTAGACGCATTGGTTGTGTGGCCGGCTTTTTAAGCCGCGTAACCGTTATTTTGAAGAAATTCTGATATCATCACTCAGAAAAACACACTACAATTTAAAAATTTGTTTAAATTATAAATAATTTATTTAATAAATTTATTTAAAATGAATTTATTTAAAAATTAAGCTTCTCTTATTAATGTTTCATAATGGAAGTCAGTTAATTATTTTAATTCTCCGACAGACTCATCCCAAGTATGAGTTTGATTACAAAGTCGAAGACCACCACACGGGTGACATGAAGTCTCAGCATGAGCACCGGGATGGAGACGTTGTGAAGGGCGTCTACTCCCTGCATCAGCCTGATGGCTCCGAGAGAACTGTGCACTACCACGGAGATCATCATACTGGGTAAACTATTCTATACCGGTCTTTATTTAAATGGAAAAGTATGTGTTAACTCTTAATTTTTTTAATTACAGATTCCATGCTGACGTGAAGTTCGGAACACACCATATCATTCCTCACCATCATCATTAAATCATTAATTTTGTTACAATAATTCAACTGTTTTTATATTTTAATATTGTTATCAAAGAGTTTAATTAAATAAAGGCTAATAAAACATCTTTTATTTTCATTTTATATAAGATTTTAATAGTTCAATATTTTTTCTTTACAGTATTATTTTGTTGTTTTCTCTCTGTAAAATTAATAAACAGTTAACTATTCAAAATTCAGACATAGTCTACAAATATCAATGATTCCTACCTTCAATTTTAGTTGACAAATTTCTCTTCAAAAGTTTAATACATATTGTTTTTTCCATTATGTGTATTTTATTTAATTAATTTAGTGTCAATAAAACTTTTTTTTACTAATTTAAAACATTTAATTTAATTTTGTAGTTTATTGAAAGTTTATCTAAATTACAAAATCAGTCAATAACGAAAAATATTTTGTTAAATTTTTAAACAACTTCTTTATATGAAAAATAAAAATTTAAATATTAAAATTCCTTAAAATTTATTCTATAGTTTGTTAAATCTATCTTAGGATTAACTGAGTAGGTACTTATGGATCCTAAATAAAAAGTAGGAGAGGCGACTTACCCAAGAGTTGGAGATGATATTTCCCAAAACAGGCCTATGTCAAGTGAAAATTTGAATTAGCTAATATTTGTGGAATGCAATTAATTTGCAACTTGAATTTTGAGAGATATATAATGATGTTAAACTAAATATGAAGATAAAAACCTTATTAATATTTTTTATTTATGAATCCTGAATAATGCGATGACACAAACGATCATAGTTATATATAAAACATAAATTTGTCCTTAAAAGTATCTCAATTTTGAAGTAATTTTGATTATTGCTAGTTTTAAACAAGATTTTGTCCAAGTGGCTATAAATTCTAGCTACAGTTTTTTGAATTTTTTTATGGTGTATTGGACAACGGAGAGGATGAGTCTCCTATATGATAAGAGAACATCACCGCCCATGATCAACCGTGCCACAATCCGCGCATTGGTTATTTGCCGGCTTTTTTGTAAGCCCTTTAAGAGGCATTCTTATGGACTGCGATATATCCACTCACTCACTGAAAAACGGTAGAAGTTCCGATTCAAGTACAGCTACCATTTTACGCTGAGTATTCTGCGAGACCGTGGTGTAACTTTAGACGAATCAGCGTAACTATTGCACCAGCATATTTCAACATAGCTCTCCCACGGGTGCGACAGTATTATGACACTCGCCCGGCCACTGTCAAGCCCTTACAGAGACCGAATAACCTATAAATTAAATTATAATTGTCAGGACCGGGATTAGAACCCGATACCTCTGGCTTCCGTGGTAGACCTATTAAACCACTTAATTACAATGCAATTATAAAAACAGTTAATAAGCACAGTAGTTAATTGCTTACAAAAATACAAATATTAATAAAAAAGTAACATTTAATCATTTTTCTCCATACAAGTAGTCTATCTCGTTATCATTCCAATAATCTTAATATAAGTTTGTACAACTTAGCACTTTTATTGTATGTCACCAACGAAGTCAATAAGATTTAAATCCTTAATAAATACATTTAATGCGCCTGATCAATGTTTTTATCTTCAAGAAAATCACGTGAAAGTTTATAATAATTAAAACTGTATTTTTATACCTTCAGAGTTAAATTTATTCATGAAGTCAAAAAGTTATTCTTAATTTGATATTTGAATTGTTTTTTACAATTTTTTTTAAACCTGTAAAAAATTTAATATGTACGTTTGAATTTATATAGATGAAAAAAAAAGTATAAATTAAAATATGAAAACATTTCGAATTATTTTTTACTAAGTATTCAGATATTGATGAAATGTCTTCGAAATAATAATAATAATGAAATATTTATGGTAATCCTTAAACTATTTAGATTGTAATGGGTAAAACATTAAGTTGAATTTTTTTAATAAATATATGTCAGTATAATTCAATAGTTTTATTCACTCAATAAACATTTATAGTATTAAAATATAACAGGTAAAGCTGGTATAACAGTATCAAAAGTGATTGTTTAGTGATGATGATGAGGTACAATATGATGAGTTCCGAATTTCACATCCGCATGGAATCTGTAAAGAAATTAAAATATTTTTTTTATTCTATAGTGGACAGCGGATGGGTCTCCTATATGGAAAGAGAACACTGCCGCCTATAAACAACCGCGCCATAGTCCGCGCATTAGTTGTGTTGCCGGTTTTTACGCCGCTTAAGCGACACTTATAAGGGCTTTCGATATAGTCACTCACTCTACGAAACACAGTACAAGTAGCGTTTGACGCTGAGTATTCTGTGAGCCCGTGGTATCACTTCGGACGAACTGACCCAATTAGTGCATACCTATGCTTCAGCATGGCTCTCCCACGGGAGAAGGAACTTCATTATATAAACGCTAATGCTATATGAATAATAAAATATTTGGACTTAAAGAATCATTTGTAGAGAAATCTGTCCTAAGAGAGACTTTTCTTATTTTTTATTTATTTTTTCACCTAAGTTTTTTATCATTAACTAAGAACACCAGCAAAATCTTATAGTAATAGTATTATATTTACCCGGTGTGATGGTCTCCGTGGTAGTGGACAGTTCTCTCGGAGCCATCGGGCTGATGCAGAGAGTAGACTCCTTTCACCACGTCGCCATCACGGTGTTCGTGTTGAGACTTCATATCACCGGTGTGATGGTCTTCCACTTTATAATCGAACTCGTACTTGGGGTGAGTCTGTAATCGTTACAGTACAGTCAATACTATTCAATTTAAGAATTACTTTAAATTTAATACGACCCCGAAGTCTTATATATGTCTCTGCCACTCTTAGTTATAATTTAAAATTATATGAAATATGTTTTAAACTTACATGGTAGTCGTGGTGGCCATGATGCCCGTGGACAACCTCAGGGTGTCCATCGTATTTGGTGAAGTGTTGGGACGAATAACCATGACCGTGGCCGTACTGAGCCGCTGCAACGGTAAGTAGTATCGTGAAGCACAAGACCTGTGAAATTAAAAAGAACACAGAAATCAAAAAAAGGGAATAAAACTAATTAAACGACTTTAACATTTAGAGTTACTATTGAAAGTTATTATATTACTTAAAATTTCATCTCTCCCAGAAGGTGATAAATGTTATATATTATGTTATAGTTAATATATTTTATATTTTTAAAATACCTTTGCGATCATTTTCATATATTTTAATAGCTTGTATGAAACTATGAGCCAAACTGATATAGAATTATCAATTTCACGTCTTTTATATTGAAACAATGTAATATGATCAAGGCAACGTAGATTTCACTCTTAATTAAATTCTGCAATGAACGTAATAGCTACCAAAAGAATGTTAATATCTATGACGAAAAACGTAATATTGATGAAAATATTGTGAAAAGTATGAAAAATTTTCAATTCTTAAATGTGAATAATAAAAATTTAATTTTTATTGTATGCTGATTTAGTTTAGTAGAGTATGAATATAACTTTAAAAATATGTGAAATCAACATTTCCGTAAAGATGAATAATTGTAACGGCAGGTGAAATTTTTAGATTTCGAGATGAATTTGTTGAATAGTCGAAAAAAGGTATAAATAATTCCACAATTAAAGATATTGAAATTATTTAGTACTAGAGTAGAGCCATTGTTAAATGCATTTCATATGTCATTGTAAAAGAAAATTGTGCCGAATTTTAAATTTCATGGAATAGTTTTTCATCAACTTTATTGGATTTTAAGACATTATTTACAACAGAATAATATCACGCTTTAAAAACAATTAAAATTTCGTTATTAATCTAACGAGGGGTGTTGACACATTGCCTTGATTGATTTAGCGTTAAGCTTGCACGAATTATAAAAGACATGTGTTTAGTATATTTAGTATCATAAATTCACTGAATTTAGAAAAAGCAACACAACTCAATATGTATTCTAAGGTAAAACGTTATTTTTACTTATATTTTCAAATATAATCCGAATGGGATGGCAAAATGCATATCTATATTTTTTTAAATCACAGTCCGCGCATTGGTTATGTTGCAGGTTTTCTACGCCACTTAAGCGGCATTTTAATGGTTTCTGACATC
>DWCF01004314.1:0-16848 GCA_018230265.1 Delias oraia
TATATATATATTATAATATTTTTTAATATTATTTTATTCTATAGCAAAAAACGGAGCAGGTGAGTCTCCTATTTGGAAAGAGAACATCGCCGCCCATGTGTTGCCGGCTTTTTAAGCGGCACTTTTAAGGGCCTTCGTTATCCGATATAAATAAAAGATATAAAATAACTTGGCAAAAAACAATGTAAATTTAAATAGTTTATTTGTTTAAGGTGATTGATTACCACATTAGCGTCATTATCTCCATGCTTTCCCGCCCGGGGTGCTATCACTATTCACAAGCTATCAGATCGGCGCCGCGCTGGGAACGAGATTTGTGATGCTGCTAACCAAATGATGCATGTAATTGCGCCATTTCAGTTCTTTAATCTTTGCAATGGATAGCGTGAGATAAATTCGCTTAAATTTGTATGCTGAGTGATATTTAACGTTTAAAATTTATCAATCATGACTTTAATCTGATGTAAGTTACTCTATTTATAACTCGCGACGGGCTGTACCGATTTTCATAAAACTTAATATGGCGGTAGCTGACATCCTGGATTAACGCATGGACAATTTTTTCTGGTTACGCTTTTAAGGGAAGCAGGACTAGGTAGAACGACGTCTGTCGGATCCACTAGTAAATATATGTATTTAAAAGGTTGAAATACGAGCTTTTTTATGCGGACAACGGAGCGGACAGCGGTGGGTCTCCTAAATGTAAGAGAACACCGCCGCCCATTAACAATTACGCTACAGTCCACGCATTGGTTGTATTGTCGGCTTTTTACGCCGTTTAAACGGTATTTTGAAAGACCTCCGATATTCTCACTCACTCTGTGAAAGACAGTACAAGTACCGTTTCACGCTGAGTATTCTGAGAGCCCGTGGTATCACTTCGGAAGAGCCGGCCCAATTAATACGTCAGTATATGTTTAAGCATGGATGTCCCACGAGTGCGACAGTATTAAGACTATCACCCAGCCACTGTCAAGCCCTTCCAGAGACCGAATAAATTAAAAATTAAATTAGATTTGTATTAATTGAATTGAATTGTTGTTGATGGTACACTCTTAAAACCATTAAGCTACGCAGCTCTCATGCTTTTTAGCTTAGCGAGCTTATTAATACAATGTACTTAATAAATTTCTCGCATGAAAATTATATAACGATTACATCTCTTAACTCGTATTAAGCTGGCACTTTGTCATTTGCACGAGATTATTTTAATTGCATTGGATACGGCTATCAACACTGGATTAATGAAATAGAGATTTAAATGTTCACGTTTTAACGTAGGGTCATTACATTTTACAGCTTCATTTTTAAAAATGGGAAGCCTTTCTTTCCAGCCTGTGTTCTATATTCTATATATATGTGTTCTACATTCAGCATGTTATGGGCATATTTCCACCGATTATATAGGAATGTAAAAGATGAAAGTCTATGCTATTTATAAACCAGAATGCCTATTTCAAATGAAACGATGATGGACAGATATTGATACCGAGAATGTATCGCCGCGCCGACTGGAACATGTCTGAACACCTGGTCTTCTCAACGCCGGATTGCCATGAGCAATATCCGCGGGCAACCCGCATAAACGATGTTTCAATTTATATTCATGATATTAGTAAGTCGGATGGAATGTGCGTCACATCTGATTTCCTTTGTTGGTAAAATATATATGTGATGAGAGCCCCGTTTTTTCATGCATCCTTCTCGCCATTTACGTATTCATAGATGGTAATTTCTCACTATTCATGTGGGCTATATGTTTTGAATTATTGTATTTGCACATAAATTCAACCTTTTCCGCATAAATCTAACATATTTATAACTAACAATTATACTTCGATGTTTAATGCGCTGAATAAATAGAGCCGATGTTGAAAATTAAAGAATCCGAATTGGAATTTTAAAAGTTACAAAAGGCGAGTGCGACAAAAACGAGAGTCCATCGAATGTAGAGCCCTTTGTGAGGCTGCGAGTATTTCAGACGAATCAGGCGAACTCGTCCGGTCCACCTTTGTGCACTGAAGAGCTTCTGCTCTGCTGAGCCGTGATTTTCAACACTAATGATGAGCCATTCGCAGCACTATCTAAGAAGTTGCCTTTGATTACACGTAATATTACCTACAAGGTTTTTGTATATATAAACCGAAATAGGTAAAGCAACGAAAGTATTTCAATAATATCATTTTTATGGCGCACACTCAGAAGGACACTTACGTTTCTCTAATATTTTACATTATTGTCAAAAATATTTTTTTTTTGTATAGCGGACAACACAGCTGGTGGGTCTTCGATATAGTGAGAACGCCGCCGCTCATAGACAACCGCGCCATAGTCCACGCATCGGTTGTGTTGCCGGCTTTTTGGGCCTCTGATATACTCAATCACTCAGCGAAGCACAGTAGAAGAACCGTTTCAAGTATAACTACCATTTCACATTAAGTATTCTGTGAGCCCGAAGTTTTCTGTTAGCCATCAGACAAACCGGCCCAATAGTGCGTTAGAATTTCCTTCAACATGGCTCTTTCATGGGTGCAGTAGTGACAGTATAAAGATACTGGCCCGGCTACTGTCAAGCCCTTACAGAGATCAACGCACCCGAGACCAATCTGCGGTTAAGGATGTCCATGGATGGTCAAAAACAACAAAAACTAAAAATATATACCTTAATCTATCTCAACGTTATTTCTAAAAGCGATAGTCTATATTATTTTATATTATTTTACTTTTATCTTTACCTGGTATTAATTTCTATCAATCGACAATTTTTATTCTTTCTCATTCATCTTTTCAGCGTTAAAACAGGCCGTTATGTGCACAGTATAAAGGTATACTGTCGATACGAATGTTGTTAACATTAAAAGTGAAATGTGTATCGTAAAAGCATTTCGTCCGTGTTTCACCTCCGCACAGAAGTGGAGTCCTCGCTGCACGAATCAAAGCGGCTTACAAAGCTGTAGCTTTTATTTCAAATAAAACTCTAGTATTGCTAGATTTTATTCTCTGTAATTGCTTTTACATAGCCGCGCTCTATCATTTATGGTGAAGGGAATGTTATTTACAAGTTTTGCGACATTTTTAGGTATTTTAGGCGTAGGATTCCTATACTACGCCTAAAATACTCCTAGAACGAGGATTTTTAAGCATAAATGATAATTTTTCTGTCAATTTAGTAAGAAAGTAAGACAATTTAAAAGATTATTATGAGATGTAGCTAGTTGTTACACTATAGATAGAGAAAAATAGGTATAGTAAAATGAAAAGAAAAATAATTATCTATAATAAATTATATAGTTTGTTTTCTATAATTGTTTCTTTTTCTATAATTCTATTCTATTGAATCAAAATCAATAGACTAAATACTTTTTGTTCTTACAAAAAGGACATAATAATTTAAAAAACAAGTTTGGCTTTTTTAATACTTATGCGTTAATATATACGATGTGTCAGGCTTCACAGAGTCTCTGTACTGAATAAAAACCCGCAGACAGAATGACAGGTAGAATAACCTTCACATGTAAACATTTGTTGGAAAAGTTGAAGAGGAAAGTTATATTAGTGGAATTGTCTGATTTTATCCTACATCCAAATAGTTGTATACGAAGCATAAGTTTAATATTTGTACGACTTTTAAACACTAGAAACATTTTTTAACTTGAACCTCGTAGCATAATGGTTTTATAAATGTACCATGAAGCGAGAGGTATCGGGTTCGAATCCCGATCCAGACAAGATAATTTATTCGGTCTCTGGAAGGGCTTGAAAATGGCCAGGCGAGAGTGTTATCAGTGTCGCACCCGTGGGAGAGCTATGAAGCATATGCTGACGCACTGATGCCGCTAAGCGTATTAAAAAGCCGACAACGCAACCAATACGCGGACTGTGGCACGGTTGTCCATGGGCGGCGGTATTCTCTACCATATATAATTAAAGAATAGAATAAAAACTTGAAATTCCTTGTTTCTTTAAAGAAAGAAAAAGTTCGAAAGCGTTCTTTTAATTCGCGTACGGCTGTGATGTATTAATTGTGTTCATGGGCTGCGATAGGTCTGTATCGGCGTTTAAGCGCGCCAGCTTAATGAGCGGCTTGTAGTAGTTTGACAGAGTGATTTAATATCGCGCGGTGATCGTTCACTAAATCGGGATTAGGTCGGGGTGAAACACTCGTGAATAATTGCAAGAATATATTAGGATAATGTTTTGTTACATTTTGGAAAATCGGACGTTTTCATGTTATTGTTTAGGTATTACTACTTTATATTGTATTTAACACAGCTGTAGCGGTTATCATAATATTCCTCGAATATTTGAATCGACATTTTCATATAGTGAACACAGTACAAGTATTTTATGCACCAGCATACCAATCTCACAGAATCTCTGGCTCACAGAATACCAATTCTGTGAGCCAGAGTTATTACTCCGGAAGAGCCGACGCAATTAGCGTGTCAGAATATGCTTCATATATGTTAGATCTAACTACAATAGGTACAAACATAATATATATTGCATAAGTTTGGTTTCCTAAACCTATATTGTAAAGTTATTTTATAGTTAAGGATTAATTTCACCCGTGGGAGAGCCAGGCTGAAGCATACCCTGACACACTAATTGGGCCGGCTCGTCCGAAGTAATACCACGGGCTCGTAGAAAACTCAGCGTTTAACGGTACTTGTACTTGTACTGTGTTTCGCAGACTGAGTGAGGATATTGGTGGACCTAAAAACTGCCGCTTAAGCGGCGTAAAAACACAACCAATGAGCGGACTGCGACGCGTTTGTTCATGTGCAGCCGTCTTCTCTTACCATATAGAAAACTTACTTGCTCCGTTGTCCGCTATAGAAGAAAAAATAATAATAGACGCATAATTTGAGTTGTAGGTTCACTAATGCGCTAGAGTATTATATAAGACTAAATTCTTGTTAAAACATGTTGTACTCAATTATATATTTAAAATGTATTATTTTACTTCGTAAAACGATCACCAAACATTTAATAGTCTATTTGGATGTTTGGAAAACTGTGATTGCTATTACTGTACTTAACTCTTACCGTTATCGTAGAATTACCGCTAGGAAGACAACTATTAGCATTTTTCCGTTCCTACGTAGAAAGCTCTTGTAAGTATTCATTACTTAAACGGTCGGCATTAAATATGTGCAATACGAATTCACTTCGAACAAAAGCCGCAAATTGTTTCGAGAGAAAATGCTCGCAATCATTCTTCACGCAGTGTGGGTGTGCATATCATTTTGGCTTAAATGTTTATCTTCATGTTAAATATGATTTAGTGGTCTTGAGTTTCTTTCTACGTTTGAAATGGAAGTGGATGTAAGTAGATCTAAAAGTTTAGCTACGTTGTATACAATCTATGTTTATGAGTGTATATAATATATTAGTATTGTCTTTTTATTTAAGTTATACTTTGACTGGTGTTATAGTTCAAAGTTTAATTATAGTTCCGTATTTCTCAGTTGATTGACGTTTAGACACTGTTGTATATATATATATGTGTGTTGTATATATATATTCCTTCGCTTGTAAGTGGATTTTGATGCCCAAACTTTGTACCTTTCATACAGAAACCATAGAGATAAAAGTTACTCAATGTTAACTTCTATAGAGTATATAAATATCTACTTCGTCTTCACGGGACTATAATGAATGGCTAGTTAGTATTAAGTCTATTACCGATTTCGGGACAAAATATTAACAAGCTCAGAAGCATTATGATACATGATTCTGCCATTAGTATAGTAATTGAGAATATTCCCGCTTCGAGGACCAACCGTTTCTGTATCAGCCTTTAGCTATGTAATTACACCTTGAAGATTTGTTCGATACGATTTGCGAGCGGTTTAAGTGATGACTAAAAATTTTAAATTCTAAGTAACGTTATGCCATTCATATGGTTGTTCTCGTGTATCTCATTCAATGTCTTACTAAGAAATACACCTATACAGTGTATTATGTAAGCTAATTCTGTAAATTGAAAGTTTTTTGCACTTATTTAAAAGATTTCAGTATTTTAATAAAATAATCAATAGTTTACAACCGCGAGAGAACCATATGCTGACGCATAAATTGGGCCGTCTCGTCCGAAGCGATACCACGGGCTCACATAATACTCAGCGTGAAATGGTAGTTGTATTTGAAACAGTACTTCTATTACGTTTCGCTGATTGAGTAACGATATCGGAGGTCCTTAAAAATACTGCTTAAACGGCGTAAAAAGCCAACAAAACCAATGCGCGGACTCTGGCGCGGTTGTCTATAGGCAGCGGTGTTTTAATACTATATAGGAGATCCTCCGTTATCCGATATACCATAAAAAATAATAGTTTATAATTAGGTACATCGCGTACGCTCCATGCATGCACCATGCATTGAAATGAGCGCAGTTCGCGGAGCGGGCGCCACGGCTAGGCTGGTTCACCCACGCGTCTCACGCATCGCGAGCTTTCACAAGATCTATACGACTCTCAACGCACTTATCTCCTCTAGTACAAAACTGGTGCATTCCGTTTTGACATCTAATAAATAGTAATAAAGATTAGTTTATCGTAAAAAATAAGAAGTTCTCATGTACTCGAACACAGCACTCCTGACACTCTATTTTGTATGCACATTTTTATCGACGCATATGTCGAGAGTGAAGATTTATTTGCCAATATTTTCTGTTTAAGTAATAATTATTGGGAAGGTTGGGAACTTAGATTTTATTATACCTACGTGACATTGTATTACTTTTATTGTTATGCTTTTTGAGAGAAGTTTTTTTAAAAGCTTTATAGTATAAAATATATTTAACGAAATATAGCCTAATATTTGTTACTCTGTATAATTATTCTATTCAAGTATTATACATTTATAATTATTATTCTAATTTAGTATCTTAAATGTTTAAAGATATTAAAAGAAAAACTCCCCAATTTAAATAAACAAGATTCCTTTATATTTACATTAGTAAATTGTAATGTAATCGTAATTGGAATAATTTGCAAACATCAAGAAATTTCCAAGCGAATGCGAATTGTTAACTCTAAAGCACTCAATTTGTTTTATATAGTACAGCGGACAATATAGCAGGTGGGTCTCCTATATAGTAAGAAAACACCACCGCCTATGGACAACCGCGCTACAGTCCACGCATTGGTTGTGTTGTCGGCTTTTTACGCTACATAACCGGCATTTTTATGAGACTCCGATATCCTTACTCACTATTCGAAGCACAGTACAAGTACAGTTTCACGCTGAGTATTCTGTAAGTCCGTGGTATCACTTTGCTGGACAATGAACGGCTGACGAGCTGGCCCAATTTGTGCGTCAACATATGCTTCAGTATGACTCTCCCACGGGTGAGTATCTAAAAAATCTCCCACATGAAAAGCTCACTTATCAACCTGATAAGTTATAATTTTAAGTGATTGATGTAACAGGCGCGTTAATATAACTTAAATATGCGGCGTGCTCCCTTATTTCACATGGGAGAGGAGGCGTGACAGGCTTAGTTAGCCACGGCGAGCAACGCGCGCGCACGCGTCCGTGTCATGTAATCTATACGACTATGCCCACTTGTTTGTTTACCAACAGAGCTCTAAGACAAGTGATCTAGGACACATACGATCAACCGAGGTGGTTAAACTAAATTTGCTAATTGAATGCACTGTAATGGTGACGTAAACGCAACGATAAATTACAAATTCAATTCAATCAGTTTCTGTTAGTGAGATGTCAACGTTTTGCCCATTTAATAAGCTGTCGTCGGCGCTTTATGTGAATCTGGGGACATAAATAACACGCATAATGTGACAGATACATTTGTACTGACCGCATACAAGAGTTGACCGGCGACATGAGGCCGTCGATGGTTATTGTTTATTTTATCACCCTCGCGATCATCGTAGGAGGCGAGATCAGGATTCGCGGTAAAGTAAGAAAAAGGCACAATGTACAACGGAGGCACAGGGCCGTTTTGCCGCCGTGCAATTTCAATGAGAGCCTTATCGAGGACGAATGGTCGTTGATGGAAGCGATAGGCAATTCCAAGTTTATTTTTACCGGCAAAGTTTTGAGTGTGAGAAAGTACAGGTCGGATAGCGACACCCGTAAGAAAAGATCGAATCTCTACACGATATATTTGCGGCGTATTTTAAAAGGGGAAGATAGTGATTTTACGATATTCCTAAAGCAAGATGGATCGGATTTGACTGGATCTACGTTGTTAGTGGAGCGGCTGCATGCGCTAGAGAATTGCGTCGCTGGGCCCCGGCCACGGTTATCTGCAATCTTTTTAAGTGACGGGGCTTTTCCAGATCACAAAAGAGGTCCTTTACCGCGTCTTCGTTTGCTGACTGACCCCGTTCCGCTGACACTTTATCATTTGGACAGGATCAATGCAGCTGTCAAAGGTAAGAATTATTTTAACAAATAGTCATTATATACTCATTCGTAATTACATATTATTGTAAACTCGTAAATGTGTTGTTGAGATTTTAATAAGGTTAAGTTTTTATTGTTAATATAACTTAATTTAACTATCATTCTAAATTAATCAATAATTCTACATAAAAAAATATATATTATGCTATAATGAGATGGAGGAAAGTTGAACAAATATTCTGTCAGTTTTATCGAATATTGCATATGGTGCATGACCACAAATCAATATAAAAAAAGGAATATAGCGCCGCTTAACGGCATAAAAAATAATCGGTTTGCCACCAGGGATCTATTTTCTCTATTGTACGCCATATAATAAAAATCTAAATAAATAATGTAGGTATAAATAAAGAATGAGATATAGAGTGAAATAATAAACAATGGAGCTATTGATGTGATTTCTGATTTTTTCATACAAATAACAAAAGTATTTGTTTATTAAAGTACTCCGCCTGTTCCAATCTTACACAAAGGCGAAATTATATGTACTCAATGGAAGGTTCGTGGAAATTACAATAATGTGTGGGTGCTGTATCCGTAATGCTTTGTACGGGCATTGAGATGTGGTTTGATCGACATCTCGACAACTGTTCGTTAAGTTAAGTAGTTTGAGTGAACGCGTCTGATGCGTTTGTGCTCAGCCGACAATTCATATCCTTCGATACACCGCATCCTTAATAATGTATTTTTTTAAGCAAACTGTATCTAACAAAACTGTATCTCTATTGTCATTTTATTATTATATTTGATATTTTATATCCATTTATAGAAATATTTTAAGAGAGTAAACTTTATGAATTGGTATTATTAAAAATAAACTGGAAGACTGTACAAATGACGATTAATGTGTCAGTTTATTTAAAAAACTACTAAAATAATAAAGATAAATGTATAAAATTGTTGTTCATAACTTATTAGTGTCATAAAAACAATATATTTTGATTAAATAAAAGAGTTTATGCTATTCAGAAGTAGAATAACCGGGCATGAAAGTCTGTGCAGTAAATTCCGCTACATTGTGACCTAAAAAATCAGGAAAGATCCAATATAATCCTCGCATAATGCGGTGAGATGAGTATCGAGCCCCATACTCGGGACTAGTCGGCAGTATCGGCTATTGAGAGCCTTTTGTGCAGATTACAAATGCTTTCTGACTTACGGATTTTGCATTTCATAATATAGAACGCTCATAAACAACATTGCAGCTCGCAACCCCTTGTGACTGTATTCTCTTTTATGAATAGTAAAGAAGACGTTTTATGCACGCTCTTATAGCAGCTACTTGAAACATTTCCTTTATCGGCCACTTATATAAATTATAAAAAGTTTTAATCATTTAGAAGCTGTTTTAATTAGCACGCGCAATTTATGAACGCTATAGTTTACAATGTTTTGTTCATTCTTAACGCATCTATAAATTGTATTCACAGTATGGGGGGATAACCCTACCTGGACAGAGTTTAATAAATTATCGGAGCAATATTGTCAATAAATCTGTCTTTGAGTAGTCCGGTCTACTGTTACGACCCATCGCTCTTTGTTGTCTATGTTCAATACTGTTGGTATTGCCAGCATTGCGATGCGTATCAACTGCACGATCCGTGAGAACATCCATACACAATTATAGGACCACATGCGAAGATATAATCATGGTCATTACGTTTAAGAAATATTTAAAATATCACGCAATGCAACTCAGCGTATTACGACTCCTCTTTTTGTGTCTACAAGGCATAAAGCACACTGTGATGTATTTATATTGTATGGGTGTTTTATATCGAAAGCTTCGATCGCTAGATAGAGAAAATAATGGGCGACTCAATTTATTATGGAATTACACCTCACACGATGCCGATGTTGTAATGTCAGTGTATTAAGCATTAAGTAAATGAAAATAGTTTTTAACAATCAATAATAACTACTAAGATCTATAGATCTATATCGATTATAAGAATAAATTAAGCACCTTGAAAGTCGTTAAATAATAAAGTGCGACGTTGAAGATTCGTCAAGAGAGCGACCGCCTCAACTTGCCCGCCCACGCACGTGCCACTTTCCAAATTCCTTGTGTAAGAGCTGCAATTGCCTTACTATGGATATATAGAACTATTTTAAATTATATCAATCGATTTTCAGAAAGAGTTCACCATTCCAAATAAATTTAATTTCATATGATAATATTTTAAGTTATTAACTTGTTTTCCGAGACTTTAAATTGACAAGTAAATGCTAAAGTTTGTTCTACATTTTGTATGGTGTTGTATGAATAGCGTGTAGTGCGGTAAAAGTAGTTATCCCGGGCGATACGGCGCGGGCTCGACTCCACTGCATGAATATTCAGGGCGCAGTAAGGCGGCGACTCGTTCGGCAATAACTGTTAAGTTGGCCCATATTGTGCGCTCTCTATTATCTCCTATCCTCCGGCTATTGTGCCCCCGTTGACCCATGAAGCTGCGCTGTAGATAGCATTATTTTTCAGAAAAGGAATGCACAGTATTAAACGAAACAACTTGCAGCCGCTTTTATGTTTTCATCCCATGATCAGTAGTAAGTTTCGTAGTACGTTACGTAGTGCCACATTTGTTTACGTTATTGAAGGTTGCATAGAATTGCGAGGCTCGCAGTACACGCGGAGGCCTGCGCTCGCGCACCCGTCTCGGTGGCGCCAAGCTTACGCAACTTCGTGATCGCACTGTGCTTACGGCCGTCTCGATAACTTATAGACAATTAAAATGAATTTTTATTTGAATACGCTCTGACGGCTTACACGCTCGACAGGTCCACAAAAATGAATGTTCTTACGTTGATGCTGTTATTGTGGTACAATTACAGCGTTATTTACAGTCAGATTGCTGTCAGCGGATCGGAGAATAAACGAAGTATCATTCACGGTAGAAAACACAAAAACACCCCCAAATGTGTTTTAAATGAGACGCTAACTAATGACTACGAGATTCTGTCGTCGGCGGTGTCTGAATCTAAATACATTTTCACAGCGCGCGTCCTGAGTGTCAGGAAGATTAAACGGGGTAGCAGGCCCCATGTGCGAGTAAACATATCCTACAAGCTGTATATCAGACTGATAATGAAAGGAGACGTTGCAGAGTTGAAAACTCACGTTTTTGCTGGAGATGTGCAGACCTTGAATGGAGCGATTGTGTTCGTCGACTGGCTTCGGACGAATAAGTGCGCCTATAAGTTGTACAGACATTCTTCGGGAATATTTTTGAGCGACGGCTTTCACGAGAGTTACGGTCGTCGAACGCCGCGATTGCGGCTCTTGTACGAGCCTCTGTCGCTGTCGTTATACGACTTGGATAGAGTGAATGCTGCATTGAAAGGTAAATATTACTTTGTGTGAAGTGTCATGTCGCTTTGTGTGCCTTTTGAAGGTGTACTCAAGTTATAAATTGCTTTATGCGTAATTTACAACGTTTGTTGTATCTGCAGCCTACACTCATTTGACTAGTATAATGCAGAAATGTTAGGCTATAACATTCAACAAATAGATTCTATTTATGAGTAGTGCTTAAATATTGTACAAATAAATTCATCATAGACAAACAAAAACAAGAAATCTGGTCGACATTGAAGTTTTATATGCCTTGGTTTTAAGAAACAAAGACATCGGTTAAGTTTCTTTATTATTAATAGTTGTAGTTAGTTTAGAATTATATTTGCGCTGAAATAAAAAAAATATTTATGTTTTTAGAAATATTATATTCCTACTAGCTAGTTAATGATGGAACTAACATAAATGAAAGCTAATTCAATACTCGATTCATGAAGTTTTCTAAGCTTATAAAAATATTAAAGTAAATTATAGAGTGTAAAAGCATATACCTAAATATAAAAAAATACATAAGCATTGATATAGGTTGGATCACAGAGACAATAATATTATGCTTTATTCATTCATTTCACTAATTCTATATTATATTTACTTTAAAACCGTGGTCTGCAAACAGGAAATGTAGCACAAAAGGTCATTTAATAGCTTACCACAGCTTATTTTGTTTTTGATACCAGTTTTGTCTGAAATACAGTAATTGGTGGCGAGACTGCTCACTGTACAATTATTTCGTTTCCTTTCTTTCACAACAGAGTAAACAGAGTATTAATAACTATAGGGTTTGCTTGGTTTTGACAAGCAAAACCCAAACTAGTTTCAAATCAACATGTCAATGTGTACTGACGTAGTGGGTGTATATTGGCCGTATACAACGTGCAATTTACTCCACCACTAACGATCCCATCATTATACCGCCCATTGTGTCTTTACGTAATAATACCTATTTCGTCTGTACCTGTAATTTTACGTAATGCTTATAATTTCCCGTTTATGTCGAAGGCACGGTATTAGTTCCGCTTAAAATATTCATGAAATTTCTATAACGAAGAAAATAAAAGTTAAAAGAGTTACAATAGAGGTGATAACGATTATTTTACGCACCAAACCAGTGTTGGAAAGGTATTGTAGACATTAAAAAGAATATATATATTATCAGCTATATTGGTTCTAAAGATTCTTCTCATTATAAAAATACGACAATCCCTCAGAACAATTTTTGCAAAAAAAAAATATTATTCCATAATTTATTTGCTACAATTATAATGATCTTTACTTAGAAACACATGAATATTTTATCTGATTCTATAAAATAGAATCACAAAGATATGTATAAATACTTATTACTGCCATAAAAAATAAAATAATTATATACTGGTCCATATTTCATATTTTACATGCGTTAACATATGCATCACCTTATGTATGTAGTTTTGAATTGAAGTATTTTATTCATTTTTCTCAGATTTAAAATATGAAAGACGGGTAAAATATTTGTTCGAATGACTAGAGTATTTGAACGAGGCCAATCTCGGCTCCGTGTATGGATTGATTAAACATAAAAGATTTCGGTCAGTGTGTTGTTTGATCGATCAGTCCGCAACGGCGCATTTCCAAACTCGTTAATTAATGTTAATAAAACATCAATAACACCTTATTATAACCACTTCGTAAAAACAGTTAAACTAGTATAAATACTGTCAATTTTCTTAATAGGCAAGTACCCGATCGAAAAAGCCTTATTTTTGTTTTTTATTGTAGATATAGCGGACAACGGAGCAGGTGGTAAGAGAATACTGCTGCCCATGGACAACCATGCCATTTTTTTTGTTAGAAATAATAAACGCGTAAGGCCTTCACAGCTTCTCGCGGACTTTTGGGGCGAGCCGTAGCCTCGCGACTAGCACAAGGGCATCTCCTGCGAGACACGAACCTCGGCTTCTGCCATCGCGAGAACGTTGGCCGCCTCAGCGTCCGGTCGGAAGCTCACCGAAGTAGACTTTGAGACATATATCGGTCCTCGCCTCCGTTTCCGGCGTGGGCGGTTTTTAACGCAGTCCCTACACAGAACCCTACCATCTGATTTCTTTATTACAACCACGGCACAGTCAGCGATTTGGTTATGTTGCCGGATTTTATGCCATTTAAGCGGCATTTTTAAGGACCTCCGATATCCTCACTCACTAAGCGAAACACAATATAACTACCGTTTCAAATACAACTACGTTTCACGCTGAGTATTTTGTGAGCCCGTGGTATCACTCCGGACGAGCCGGCCCAATTAGTGTGTTAGTATATGCTTTAGCAAGGCGTATATAATATTTGCGAACTATCGTAAAACAACTCGCTAAAACCAAGCGCGGTTAACTACTAACATAATTACTCGCTATTTTATTATGAACTTTATTTTAATAAAATGTTCCATTTAAAACCTGAAAGTCACCGACACAAACTAGATCGTAATTTATAGCTTATAATGGCGGTTTAATATTCTAGATAAAAAATAAATATTCTCTTTAACTAGCTATTACAAGCTGTTGATACAAATGATACGAAGGGTTCATCGTTGTAATTATGATATTCCATCTGTACCCATGTCTTACTTAATATGCTTATTGAGTGCACATACATATTTTTATGGTATAGCGAATGACACAGGAAGCTCCTACATAGTAAGAGAACACCGCCAACCAACCGCGCCACAGTCCGCGCTTTGGTTGCGTTACCGGCTTTTTACGCCATTAAAACTGCATAATTACAAGGGTCTCCGACATCTTCACTCACTACAAAAATCCAGTTGGTCCGTTTTCCACTGTACCATAAAGAGAATAAATAGTATACCTACTTATGATATTTCAAACTGGATTATTTGTTTCTAAATAATTATTTTATTTACCGTTCCTTTGCTTTATTTAAGGATTTTAATTTTAATTCCAGTAAAGTATTTTTAATATGATTTGATTTGTATTTGCTATAGTAAAAAATAATTTATTGGTAGGTCAACTATTGACATACAAACTGTTAACTTGAAAAAAAAGATACAGATGATAAATACCGATCACAATTTGCTTGGAACAGTTAAATTTCTTTTTTCGGTTAGCATTTGTTTTAATTGTCTTCTCAAAATTTTACCACTAGGATTTTTGGGAATCGAATCCACAAAGATAACTCCACCTCGTAGTCTTTTCCATGAGGATACCTACAAGAGAATATATAAGCCAAATTAACATACATAGATATAATAATTTTTATGGAATAGCAAACAACGGAGCAAGTGGGTATCCTATATGGTAAGGAACACAGCCGCCCATGAACAACCGTGCCAGAGTTAGGGCATTGATTGTGCTTGCGGCTTTTTACGCCGTATGAGCGGCACTTTTAAGGGCTTCAATTTCTTCTGCACAATCTATGCAGTCCATTCATATATTCTACTCTGAGGTTCTAGTAAACAGTGTCTTGTATTTCCCCACGTTGCAACAAAATTATCATTCTTAATTTGACAAACCACGTGCATATAATATGCCTAAAACGGAATATTAAGAGATAATATTATATCTAGTTACGAATTCATACTTTATGTAAATTAAAATTCGTTTAATTTTTGTTTCATTGGTAAGAAATAAAACATATGCCAGGAAATGATTGCATTTGAGAAATTGTTTCAATTGAATTAAAAAAAAAAACAAATAACAGGATGGCTGCGTTTACATTATAAATACAGCAACTAAAAAAATAATATTCATTATTATTTTATATTGTAACAGGAAATTGTTCGACGTTCATCGAGTAAGTTCTAGTGATCGGGGTATTAACTAGTGTAAGGGACATACCTTGGCATCCATGAACTGTCTTATTTCGTCCTCTGTAATTAGTGAATTCGCTTTCTTTACAATAAATGCAGTGGGAAGCTCGCCAGCTTTTGGGTCTGGTCTTCCAATAACCGCTGCATCTTTCACGTCACCATTCTTTAATAACAGAGCTTCGAGTTCAGAGGGTGACACCTAAAAAATAGACTTACTGATATCGTCATAAATGAAAAGCAGAATTATTACGCCAATTAGTAAACTTCCTTCGCCGAATTGCAATGTTTTAAGTCATTAAAACCTTTCAAGAATTCAGATTATGTTGTTACAGAATAATATTTAATTATCTATTACAGTTTTAAAAAAATATTTTGTGACGTTAAGATGTCAATAATCATCATTACTTCCAAACGTCAGGCAATTCTCTCATATATGACTAGTTAGTGCAAATTGAGACTTGTGAAATTTGACGAGTGCTCAATCAAGGCTCGATTCATCGATTAGTATATTTGACACCTTCATTTGAAGATGATGAAAGATTTTTGTTTTGGTAGTTAATAGTTTTGACTGAAAAATTTCGTAACCTAATGGTTTCTAAAGTGTACCATCAAGCAAGAGGTATCGGGTTCGGATACCGATCCGGACAATTATAATTTACTTTATAATTTATTCGGTCTCTGGAAAGATTTGACATTGGCCGGGCGAGTGTCTAAGTTCTGTCGCACCCGTGTGAGAGCCCTGCCAAAGCTGACTGACTAATTGCGTCGGCTCGTCCAAAGTCATACCCATAGGCTTACAGAATACTCAGCGTGAAATGGTACTTGTACTGTGTTTCGCAGAGTGAGTGAAGATTTCGGAAGCCCTTAAAAGTACCGCTTTAGCGCAATAAAAAACCCAGCAACTCAACCATTGCGTGGACTGGAGCGCGGTTGTTCATGGGCGGCGGTGTTCTCTTACCATCCGTTAAATTTACGCCTTAATCCATTAGTGTCTATACATTTTGCCTTTGTGGCAACGGTATATTGATATTTTAGAACCAATCTATTAGTTGCTAGTCGGTACTTATAACGGCTGTAGACAACGTGAAATGTCAAAGGAACTCATAAAGGTATCTACTTCAACCATATTATATTACGGCTAGAAATGGAATAGCATTAAATAATTTTAATATTAGAATAAGTCATCATCAGCCCATCTAAATCCACTGCTGGATATAGGCCTCCCCCAAAGACGCCCACCCGCTGCGATCTTGAGCGA
>DWCF01004315.1:0-16846 GCA_018230265.1 Delias oraia
TTGTTCGGGTTTCAAGTAATTTCATTATAAATTATTTAAATTGTAAATTATTTCACCACTTCCGAATATAATCTGACATATAATTAAATTTAACTATATATAATTAAAATATATATAAGTAATACAGTATAGTAGTATATATAAGTAGTAAGTTATATAGTATAAAAGAACACCGCCGCCCATGCTATACCATAAAAAATACTCTTCAGACAGTGGATGCACAGGTGTATAACGTAAATTATTCTTGTATCATCTAGCGTTGCGTATTTTAAAATTTGGCCAAATTCCATAAAGATGTTCGTATGTCTGGCCTTATTCTATATGTTAGTAATTTCTTAGCTAATCTTTCGGGAAATATAAAAGCTATTGTATAATTTAAAAGCTATCTTTGCTATTCACAAACACAATAATTCTAAGCACTTAATAGCTGTCAAAAAGATCTGCATATCAGGATAGAATAAAATCAAGATCTAAGTTCTGGAATAACTTTGAACCTATACAAAAATCTAAGTAAGTGTAAGTTTAATGTTGTAAGTCTAACCTGATTTAAAGATTATTTTTATGAATGAAACTATATTTTAATGTACATATTTTAATAATTTATTTTAGTGTCATCATCATCATTTCAGCCGTAGGACGTCTACTGCTGGATATAGACCTCCTCTTCAATGGTATTTACTATAATCGCCAAGCTTGGCAGATGGGTTTGCGATCGCAGTTAGGTTTTATAGTACATGGTGGACGCTACTGCACACCCTCCGATCTGTCCCTTAGTCGTCTCTAACGACACCCGCGGGATTATTTGAGGAAGCACAATTAACAATAAAAGTCATATACATTTAAAGCAATATTTATTATATGCCACTTTAATAACATTATTTCGGCTATAATCATATATACGTAGATTTAAAAATAGTTAATAACAATAAAAATCCGTACCTTGTACACTAACGCTAAACAGTTTTAACCCAGTTAGGTATTCCAAACCATATATGGGAAGCCAAAAAATTAAATAATCATGAAACAACGTATTAAACGTAACAAAACCTTAAATAAATATGAATATCCCCAAATCCTAAAACAAAATAGTAAAAATACAGAAGAGATCAACTTAAATTATTCTGGGTTTACCACATATAAGTAAACAATTGAGCGATTAAATGGTGTTTCACAGTAAAAACAGGAAAAACAACATTTAAAGCTTTTTCATTGATGATATAATTTATTTCTTTCAATCTAACTAAAAATATGCACGTTAATTACAAAAATCTAAATCATTATTGTCACCATTAGTTAAAATCAAACAAAAGAAAAACTATAATAATTACGATAAAGAGGCTTACATTAAAAAAAATTCCCATAAAGAAAAAATTTGGAGAAAAAATAAAAATACTGGTACCCTGTGGTACGGTATCAATAATTTAATGCTTTGTTACCTTTCAGGGGATAAAAACGGCTTAGCCATTAAATATTCTAAATTAGGAGATATAATGTAACCAATTCCTAAAATATTTTATAACTCAAAATTTCATAAATAAAAATTTCATAAGTCGGAATTTCCCACATAACACTATAAAACTTCACTACAATCGATTTACATATTAAATACAAAGAGAAAATAAAATTAAATATATATATTATAATATATTTCTTATTACTTATATAAAATATATTGTATTGTTTAATCTTAATATTGTATATTATTTACTACTGACACATAAAATATTCAAAAGTATACAGTGAAATTATATATTTTAACCCCATTTTTCCATTTACTTTTATATATAGAAAAAAATCTTACTATTTTGTACCTATAGTTACTAAAATTGTATCACAAACAATTAATATATTTTATCTTAATTAATGCATATACCGTTATAATTCAAGGATATCTTTGTATAATAAATCGCCTTGAATATATAATATAAATAAAATAAATATCACCTTGTTCAGTATAATGAAATAACATTATTTTTTAAATCAATAATAAATTAATCTAATTTAAAAAATTCTGCCAACGGTACCTTTGGTAGCCTTGAACAATTAGATAGAAAACAAATGAAGTTTTTTTGACCAATCCAATAATAAGCGATTTTCTTACTTCAAAATCTTCAAAATTCAAAAACTTCTCCAAAATCTCCAAAAAGTACTTAGCAGGATTAGTAAGAAGCATATAAATATATTACATATGTTTAATATATTTTTTTACTGAAATTTAATGAATAGAAGTAAATATTTTTGTAACTATGATTTTATATATTATTTATTTAGAAGCCTCCCGTTTTGGTGAATGATCACGTTCGGAGTTTGGTGAGCTACCCCCTGAAGCACTTTGAGGACTTCTATCGCTTACCTGAAAATCAAGCAACATTGCTGTTAAAAATGTAACTAACAAAAACATCTATAGCCAGAAAAAGAGTAGACGGGTCTCTTTTATGGTAAGTAATTACGGATTTCTCTGAGCCCGTGGTATAACTACACCCAAATTATGCCTCATAATTTTTTTTATTATAAAAACCATGGGCAACGAGCAGTATGCTCACCTAGAGCGAGTGATCTTCCACCCATGGACACTCCCCTAGCACTTGCAGAGACGCGGAAGCGTTGCCGGCCCTTAAGGAATTAATACGCTCTTTACCATTACTCAGCATGGCTCTCCCCGTTTATGAGAGTGTTAGGACTCCTGTTCGGTAACTCGCAAGTCCTTCCAATGTCTGAATAATTTATATATATATATACACATATTATAGAACATAATATTATGTGCTTCTTTCAAATATTATGTAAAACAGTTAAATTCATATCTATGTTCAACTAATATTTATTATAGTAAAAATTTTCAACGAAAGTAGATATTTATCAAAGATAAATTATCTTAAGAGCTTCTTAATAACATCTGTCAAAGATACAGATCTTCATTTCATATATGAAATAAAAGATCTTAATCAAATGACCATCAAGACGTTCGTAAATTGCTGTTATTATTTCATCTGAGCCAATGTTTTAGTAACCCTGAACGATATATATAAAAAAATCAGGTCAGTTAAGATATTTATACCCAGAAGAACATATTTTGGGGAAATTTATATGAGGGTAGTTGACAAATTGATTAAATGTATAGGCTACTATTTGTTCGACTACAAAAATTGAGAGTTATGTTTTTAGTTTGGCGGGTACAAGGATTGCTGAAGAACTTTCGTTAGTACGTAACGCTACGTATAATACCGCGGGTGCATTGCCGGCGTTAGAGGGACAAGTATGCTCTTTTACGCCGCCCAAGTCTTATTGGTTTGGATGTAAGTTGCCTAGATTTACACGTACCTGCAATCCAGTATGAAGCATATTGGCGATTGTCTCTACGTCAAGTGTAGAATCTTGAGCCGAGATTTTCTTTATAGCGGATGATACTATGCATATATCACCACGAAGTTCACGGACCAAGGCGGTTATTTTCTGTGCATTACTCAAAACCTCAACACTCTGAGTATAAGGGTTGTAACGCACTCCGAAAGGACGTTGGATGCTATCAGCAAACGCTCTAGAAAGTGTAAATATTTTAAATAGATTACTGTTATATTATACTAATAGACCCAATAGATGTCGTTTTGCTAGGTACGGTAGTGGGTTCGACTTAAGTGGTAATTTTTATTATATTTCGGCCAGTGTACATAATATGATTATACATTGTAGTCTGTGTTTATCCTGGACCTACTTCTATACTGAAATAAATTTTTTTATGCTATAGCGGACAATGAAGCAAGTAGGTCTCCTATATGGTAAGAGAAGAACGCCGCCCAACGCGCCGCACGATTGTGTTGCCGGCTTATTACGCCGTTAAACGGTACTTTTTAAGGCCTCCAATATCGTCATTTACTCTGAGAAATACAGTACAAGTACCGTTTCACGCGGAATATTCTGTGAGTCCGTGGTATCACTTCAGACAATCCGGGTAATTAGTGCGTCAGCATATGCGTCAGCGTGGCTCTCTCACGGATGTATTCAATAAAATTTTATCGTATATTTACTATTTAGTAATAATGGCTTTCATATTAAATATAGATTATAAATATATTTATAGATTACATGTAATTCCTGACTTATTTATAGAACCACCAAATAGATACATATATACCATACAGTATATTGGTGTAAAATTTACGGTATTTGCAGCTCACGCCAGAATAGTGAGAAAATGGGACAATTTTTCCAACTTACGTGACAGTTTTTATTATATTTTAGCCAATTTATACAATATAATGATATAATTATAACATATGTGTTATTCTGATGTATAAGCTTATAATTCTTTTATTATTATTATTATAATTCATTAAAATCCATTTAGCAGTTTTTTCCTGAGAGAGTAACAAACATCCATGCATAGATATTACTATCAGAAGTATATCTGTAAACTAAATACTAAATAAACATTTATAAGTAATCATTTCATTGATTTCTAAAAAATGTTTTATAAAAAATCATTTCAAACCTCATTTTTTCTTTAGCTTCTTCAAACGAGTCTGTGTAGTAATATGCGTTCTGATACGCCGTGATGATACATTCTTCGTTCACTGTTACGTCTGGATCGAATCTCTTGATCTTTTCGGGAGTTGTGATCGCATGCTGCAACTCAGCTACTGATGACAGTAAACCGGCTCCGTAGACCCGGAAGCTGCCATCAGTTTGACGACAGAGGCCGAATTCAACAGTAAAGAAGTAAAGCTGTAATAGAATAATATTATTTTTTATTATTCTGTTATATTTTTTATACTTATCAAATAATAATAATAAAAACAGGAGAAAAGGTATTTAATCACCCAAATTACAAATACTTATATAATTAATTGTCATATAAAAGTACCACTATTATATAATGTTATTTGCATGGGAAACCAATTTCAATTAAATTTTAACTTATTATCTCATTGTTTTAATTGTATTGCGGGTCATGACCCGCAATAAAATTAAAGAAAGGAGGTCTCCTTTATGGTACAAAATGAGCGCCGACATTGGCCTACCATAATCCACGCTGTGTTGCCTTTTTTTACGATCTTTACGGGATATAATTTCAAGAGCCTCGAATATCCTCACTCAGCGAAACTTAGTACAAATAGGTATTGTTTCGCGCTGGAATTCTGTAAGCTTTAGATGAGCTGGCCCAATTAGGGCATCATGGTATGCTTTGGCGTTTCACTGATTAGCACTGCCAAAGCATATACAGTGTAAATTTTATTCGGACCAGGAATCGAACCCAGGTACCGTCTAAGCTTACGATAGCTAAAAAAACTGCTCAGTCACAAGGATCTTAATATGATTAATGTCAAAATTTAATTTTAGTAGTGTAGGTGAGTAAATATTACTGTTGCTAATTTATCGATGTCTTCATCAGAAGCCCCGAGGGAAGCAAGGCCAAGTTCTTGTGAGAATTGTGCAAAACTTGGGTTAGCCAACAGAGGCATATGTCCCAGCAGCTCATGACAGCAATCGCTAAAAAATGTTAGAAACAGTTGAAAATTCAGTAGAAAACTATATAGACAACAATATCTGGTAAATTAAGTCAATAAAGATCAATCTATCAATATATCATTTAAATTGGCTTAAACTTCACAAAACAGCATTGAAATGGGTTAATTTGTTTAAGAGCTACTAATTCTCAGATGTAAACACAACTTTTGATTATCACTGGAACTTTATTGAATTACTTTGTACATTTTTTAGGCATTTAAAATTAGTAATAGCAAAGAAATTATAGAAATGAAATAGTGAAGCATTGATTCATGACCCAACTGGGGCTAAAATTGTCCGTGGGTGGTTATTCGCTTATCCTAGGTGAGCTTCCTGTCCGATTGCCTCCCTTTAAATAAAAAAAAACAATTATTAATATAGTTGAAACAATAATAAATGAAGAATAAAAATCATAAATTACCTATAAACACGCTAAGTGATAAACATTTTTCTAACAAGCATACTAAAAAATAAATAAAAAGATTAATTCTTAGGTAGAACTGTTTTCATTTTTTTTTACTTTCAAAACTTGATAAAAACCAGCCAGTTTTTCTTATATATAAGTATTTTTTTTATTAAAAAGCCAAAAATAAGACATTGAATGTTTCTAAGCGCCAATCTCGAGATTAGCTGAATCGATTTACCGATATATTTCTATATACGAGGATGCTTCATATGCGGAAAAAAATTTAGTAAATTGCAAGAAAAGTCAAAATAAACATATTTCCATATTCACATACAAACTATTCGTAATAATGCTTTAGTCAATTTGAACTTTAATACCATAGCGTTAAGTTCAAGTTTTACTGGACAGGTAAAACTTAAAAAGATTAAACTTTAGAAATAGGAATATAGTGTTAGTGTGAATAGTGTTATTCAACCAAATATTTATATTTTCATGATGTGGCATTAAAAATTTCCAACCCTAAATTTTATTCAAATAATTTTATTTAATTCATTATTAATATTAAAAAATATTATTCAGAGAAATAGTTTTATTATTTATTCAATAATTTTTATTGTACCATAGATTAATGAAAGTTTTATACTTACGGTTCCGGTGTATAAAACGGATCAGACGAGTGTCTGATATATTGCGTGCAATGGAAAACTCGGAACGCAAGACCGGATAGGAAATCTCGTGCAGAAAGATAACCAGCAACTGGGCGAAGTGTGAATCCGGTTTTTCGCTTTAGAAAAACACTCAAATCTTCAAGCTGAAAGAAACCTTACATTAATTTTTAGCGAAAAATAAAATTTTAAGAGTTTTCATTATGGAATATACAAGGTGTGGTAGTGGGAGAGAAGCCACGTTATATCAGTCTAGAAATAATAAGAAAAAAATCTATATCGCTTGGTGAAGCGAAAATATACATATTTTCAAAAAGTTAAAAATCGACACCCTTGATGATCGATGACGCGATGATGAATGATAATTAAATATGGCTCTGACATATATAATTATCATATGGGTTTTTCAGTAGTGAAGCCCTTCCAAAGACCGAATAAATCATACTTTTTTAATATCCTCATAAGCCCATTATTTAATTTATCGTTTTCATAAAGTCGTTTGTTCGACTATATGCGTAACATTATTTTTACATTAAATCTTAGATCTTAAATCTGATTCTAGTAGGTAGTCTGTCTTTAAATAAATTAAATGATATTTTATATAAAGTCCACGTGCCGGGGTGTATTTTGCCAAACTCACGCAAGGAATCGATATATTTTAATGAAATGTTGTATCCTTATTAACAATCATTGTGATTATTTTCTTAGAACCAGTCATAAATTTTCCATACCCCTAAGTAATAAGGGTCGGTCACTCCAATACCTATTAAAAAAATTACTGGCATTAATACGTATTAATATTAATTTATTATTATACGAACATTCGTATAATAATAAATTATTACATTTCTACCACCAACCTCTATTTTAACAACAGCAGTACATAGTGTAACAATAATTTATAAAACAGCCACCCACAAGATGGACAGACGACTTTATAAAGGTCGCCAAAAGACGCGGGATGCAGGTCGCCTCTATGCATTGAGAATGAAAGCGTGGACGTCCAAAAGGGAGGCCTATGTCCAGCAATGGCACGTCTTAGGGCTGAAATGATGATGATGGCCAAACGAAGTTTGGCAGGCTCAGCTAGTATTTGAATAAAAAATCCATAGTAATTTATATAATGGATAAAATAATAGAAATTTCATACCTGGGGAATATTGTCTTCTCTGTAACCACAATACTTGACAAGTAAGGGCCAATTCTCAAGATATTCTTCGCAGGCGTGTTTTTGGTACAGTTTGTGTAGTTCACATAATACAATGCCCCTATTAAAAAAAACTAAATTAAAAGATAACACTTATTAAATATATTCCTATTTAATAATTTCAAAAAATAAAACGAACTGAAAATATTATTTTTATACAATTGAGAATGTAAACCAACGGATTTGATAAATATTTATTACCTATTAGTTAATAGGAAATAGTACCGAAGGTTTTGAGCTATATACCACGAAATATTTCAACCACTTTTTACTTACATATGCGATATATTTACCTATACGATTTGGGGACCTTTAAGAAAAGAGCTTATATATTCCTTAAAGAACGGCAACGCACCCGCGGCTCTGCAAGGGCTAAGGGTGCCCATGGGCAGAATACTGCTTGTCCTAGGTGAGCCAGAGCCGCAAGTGTGTTACCGGCCTTTAAGGAATATGTACGCTCTTTTCCTGAAGGTCCCTAAATCGATTGGTTTGTTTGCCTTAAAAAACGCTCAGTCGTGGTACGACAGACACGAAGTGAAAGCAATGAAACTATGTATTCTGCCTCGATGTTCGATGGTAAAATTCAGAAGCAGATATCAATCCAAATAGCTCATCCCAACATTATCCGTGATAAATGCGGTAGAAGATACTGAGGGAAGAAACATCTCTACGCAAAAACTATAGAATGTATTTTAGTTAAAACTTTAAACATAGATTACTCATCAGAATAACATATCATATTTATGTATAAAGATTAAATGTGAATTGTCCAAAATATAACCATAAGTGTCAAGTGAGTAGAGAATAATCTACCTTCTGCTAGTTATTCTAGCGTGCGCTGCCAAAACCGTTAAGAATTACACTGTATATGAGTGATGGTAAAATCTTTAATAATTCTATAAAAAAGGCCGCAACTCTTTAAATTATATAAATATCTTATAAGTAAACTATTATAGTGAAAAATAACTACAGTAACAATAGTTAATGGGCTGGCCACATCGCTCGACGAACCGACAAACAGATGGGGAAGAAAGGTTCTCGAGTGGCGACCGCGTACCTGAAAACGCAGAATGGGACGTACCACCACGCGATGGAAAGACGATCTCACGAAGGTCGCAGGCAACCGCTGGACCCAGATCGCTCAAGATCAAAATAGGTGGGTGTCTTTGGAGGAGGCCTATGTCCAGCAGTGGACTTGATAGGCTGATGATGATGATGAATGTATTTAGAGCTATATTTGTATGCACTAGGAGGAAACTATTAAAGTTAACATCGAGTTTGAGCCTTAAATTTAATTTTCCGTAGTATTGTTGAAATTTACGTTACATTAAGTTCAGTGAAGTTGGATTTCAACCAGGAACTAGTTTATTGCGAGACCACATCATCAGTCAGAGACTTAACTTTGCAAGTTCAGTTACAATCGTGTCTATATATACTTTGATATCAATTTCATAGGAGACCTATAATTGTTAATATTACTTTATTATTTTTTCTACCAGATCATTAAAGAAAAATATGGTAAATACTAAAAGCCTTCATATAATTATGAAATTTTATTTTAGAAAATAAAAAAATAAAATCTTTTATTTATTTTTATCCAATAGCACACTTGTTAAACGTAATTTTTTTAATGTTTTGTACGTATACAACGTTTTTTTTTTTATTGTACAGCGGATAACGAAATAGATTGGGAATGGGTCTTCTATATGGTAAGAGAACACTGACGCCCATGAAAAACCGCACCATAATCCGCGCATTTGTTGTGTTACCAGATTTTTACGCTGCTTAAGCGGCACTTTTAATGGCCTCTGATAACCTCACTCACGGTTTAACGCTGAGTATTCTGTGAGCATGGCTTTCTTACGGGTGCGACAGAATTAAGACACTCGACCGGCCACTATCAAACCCTTCCAGAGACCGAATAAATTATAAATTAAATTATAATTGTCCGGACTGGGATTCGATCCCGATACCTCTCGCTTCATGGTACACTTTTAAAACCATTAAGCTACGAAGCTTTCATATAGAGATTATAGAGGTACATCTCTGAAATAATATCAAATTAGGATTTAAAAAACCTATTCAGTAATTTTTGTTAAATATTTTTATAATCATTACGTTTACCTATTTTTTTAATACTTATTATATAATAAATGTATTTTTTTAATTTATCTATATGTAAATGTAATAAGCACTATTTTTTTGAATATATTTTTTAATATATTCAATGTTTCATAAATCATATTTATTTCTTTTAAATCCAAATTTAATTGTTTTTATTGTAATAGTATTTTTTGCAGGTTTATATTGAATATACCTGCTATATATGTATACGCTAACTTGAAGAACATCACCTTCAGCCTTCGTCGTCATATTTTGGAATAAAATAAAACATGTCACCAAGACTGGCTTCTAGAAAACACTATTCATAGAGGACGGATTTTAAAATTCAGGATTTATAATTTTAATATAAATTGCACTTACCATGTTTTAATTTCAACATCTGTGTATTGTACACGAGGAATTGGTTGTCCGCTGCGAATAAGAAAATTCATTATAGCAGAGACAAATATTGAGAAAATTATAGCTTTAAAAATTATATTTAATTTTATAGTATAGCGGGTGGGTCTCTTATATGGTAAGAGAACACTGCCGCCTATCACCAACCGCGCCATAGGCCGCGCGTGCTGTGTTTCCAGTTTTTTACGGCGCTTAAGCGGGCTGTTAAGGGTCTCTGATTGAAAGATTGAATAAATATATAAATTAAATGATACGTTATGTTTAAAAGGCAAATCGAACCTGGTACCCATCACGTCATGGTAACTTAGAAAAACTCATTAAAATATTTCTATTCTTTATGTATCAGAATCTATAAAATATATTAACGGCGAATGAAAGCTAAAAATATGTAATTAAATGTTAACCGACATTATAAGACTGTTATAAAACATAATCCGTCAGATCGTTACGGAATATGTGGGAGTGGGATTTCCTGTGTCAGTTTTAATTTTGGAATAATTAATTCAAGATATTTTTCAATTTTTCAACTTTAAATAAAAATTACATAGATTAGGTCAACGATGTCTTACGAGTCAAGGCTTACGAGTCAAAATCTCGTAATTTTAATTTTCTGCATTAATATGATGAAATCTGTGGTTGAGGTTCATAGAATGGTATCAAATACCTATGTTTTGGCCGCTATTAATGACGGGATGAAACTGTGGGGTACATTGGGATATAATATCTAAAATTATTAATAATAATAATTCGTGGGATTATAATGAAAAACTTTTCCGAGCGTATTTTCAACTTCTGATTCATGAATCGCTTTAAAAAATAACTAGTTTTTAAATCAATGCATAATTCGTACGCTTCTCTAAAGATGTTAAAAAAAAGTGGTCAGCCATGTAAATTACTTTGAATTGTAAATATATAACCAGTCTTTGCCAATCAATCCTCCAATTTCGACAAAAGGACGGTAGTAAAGTAACACGCCCTAGGCCTCATTCACACAGTTTTATCTTGCACGTTTTTTGCAACCCTTTTTTTAACGTGCAGTCAACCCGGTGTTCACACTGTAAAAATTAATTCGTTTCAAAAACCAATAGTCGAATAGAAATCAGCTATACTATATGCCATTGTGAACCGAAGAGGTTAAAATGTATTCGATTTTCTTAAAAATTTGCCTATGTGATAAAACTTATGAGCGATACACGTTATTTTGCAGTACGTTTGTCGTGTGAATGAATCTATTTACGCTATATAGTGATTGTTTATAGGTTACGAATTATATTGCTAAGAACGTGCAACAATGCCGTGAGAACGTGGCATAAAACGACTTATAAAAACTACTACAGGATATTAGGTTCATCATCATTTCAGCCGTAGCAGGTCCACTGCTGGACATAAGCCTCCCCTTTGGATCATTTGGGGTATTTGCCACGATTGGCAGGCGAGTTGGCGATCGAAATTAGGTTTTTTAACACGCTGAGTACGCTACTGCCCGCTCTTCGGTTTGTCCCTTAGTCATGAATAAATAAATGTAAGATATTAAGTTAAAATGTATAAATTATAAAAGGATCCTTACTATTTATAATTATTTGCAATTGCAGCAAACTGTTCACGACGCTTCCGATACACGGGATCTTTGAAGCCGGGGTGATCGGCGTCCAGCTCGGAGCCGTACATCAGTACGTTCTGCGCACGATCCAGGTCCGCTATCTTACGAGGAAACCATGGCATCTCACCAAAGTCTAAACAATTGAAATTGAAAAGAATTGCAATAAAACATTTTTTTAATGACTTATCACTGTTAGCCATATTAGCTTTTATATGTAGCCTGCGGGTTCACCGAGAATTCATTTATTAATAATAATATTGAATGCATGAACTATCTGTATAGGTGCTATATAACCTAGCTAAGTTCTATTTGGATCATTAAAGATATTTTTTTATTTTTTATTCTATAGCAGACAACGAAGCAGGTGGGTGTCCTATATGGTAAGAGAATATCGCCGCCCATGAACAACCACGCCACAGTCAGCGCATTGTGTATGTTGCCAGCTTTTTAGCGGCACTATTTAGGGCTTCCAATATCCTCACTCACTCAGTGAAACACAGCAGAAGGACTGTTTCAAGTGTAAAATAATAATTTTATATATTATAATAATAATTTTATATATACCCAAATAATGATATTATATTAAATAACTAGTAATTCTATAGAGATTTTAATTTATATGTTTATACAATTAAAAATCACTTTTAAGGGTCTCCGATATCCTCACTCATGGGAAACACAGTAAAAGTACTGTTTCTCGCTAAGTATTCTGTGAGCCCGAGGTATCCCTTCGGTTGAACCCGGCCAATTAGTTCGTCAGCATATGTTTCAGCATGGTTTGCCCATGGGTGCAACAGTAAAAAGATACTCGACCGGCTACTGTCTAGCCCTTCCAGAAACCGGAAAAATTATAAACTAAATTATAATTGTCCGGACCGGGATATGAACCCGATACTTATCGCTTCATGGTAGAATTTTAGAATTATAACAAGGGTCTCATATTAACTATAATATTAACTAAACAAAAACGTATTACTATTACGTATATATAACCTAGGGTTAATAACAAAATGTTTTCTTAATATATTGCATATAATAAGAGTAGAGAAAACGTTCTCCAGTGCCCATGGACAATCATGCCACGAATAGGATATTTATCAGAGATCAAAGCACGAAGAGCCGGAAATACTCGGTGAGTACTTAGTGAAACTTTGGTATGCTTACTCATTCTAGTACGGCTTTCTAGTCGGTCGGTTATTAGATATATTTTTCACTATTTTGCACGTAACACGGTCGGTCTGGATATTGGTAGTGGTTCATTACCGCACATCGTATTTGTGAAGATAAAATACCAAATTTTAAACCATTTCAAGATGATTCTTTTGTTTTTAATTATTTCTATTCAACCTTTTGCTACATAAATTTATTATTGGACATTTCTGATGTTGTTTAAGTCGTGCATGATGGTACTTTTGAATTAAAAAAAATATATTTTTAAAGAAAATTAAAATTGTTATCAAGAAAAGTACAAAGGCTGACATATTAAATAATTGACAATTAAAAGAAAACTGTATACAATAAGATTTTCTTTAAAAAATATATCGTTTAAGTCGTATTTAAACTTATTTTTTTATTTGAAAATTTTGACTTGAATTTGATTGATTTTGAATACAAAAGAATTTGACTGACTTTTTAAATTAAAATGTTCACTTACCAAAGGATGCAGCAGCTGACAGTGGTGTTGATGGAGGGAATTCGTCACCACGATTCGAAGCGACGAGTTCAAAATCTTGTACTTCCCTCTTCAACATTCGTTTCAGTTGTTCCATAATTTTTGGGTCGCATTCCACATCGACTAATATATCAGACTAAAAACATAGTAGATCATAAAATACAAATAATATATAAAAATTAATAAATTAAGCATTAAAAAATCGTTGATTTTCCATTAAAAAAGTATAATGTTAATTTTGCAGTTTAGTTTTCCAATTCCCTTTATATTTTCGTAGCATAAGCAATAATAACTCAAAAATAATACTTCGAATTCTGTGAATATGGTTTGAATTTTACCCTTCGGTGAGCCATGCTGAAGCATATGCTAACGCACTGTTTGAGCCGCGTCCGAATCGATACCATGGGCTCACAGGATACTCTGCATGAAACGGTACTTGTACTGGGTTTTGCAGAGTGAGTGAGAATATCGAAGACCCTTAAAAGTGGCGTAAAAATCCGGCAACACAACCAATGCATGGATAATATGCAATGCGCGGTTGTCCATGGGCGGCGGTATTCTCTTACCATATAAGAGACACAATACAAAAAATACTTTTTATTTATTTTAGAGCATAATAAATATAAAATTAATAAAATAATTTTAAAGAAGTGTTTGTTTTTTGTATAATTTTTAGTTTCTTTTATAATATTTAAATTATAAATTATGAAAATCTTGAACATACAATCAGAATCATCTTTTATTTTTTCCCAAAGAAAATAAATAAATTTAATTTTTATTTTTATTATAACCAACAACGGGAATGGTAAATAATCACTGCCACACATCACAGCACATCAATATTTCAATTATTTTTTATCGTATAGAAGACAACTGGGCAGGTGGCTCTCCTATAAAGTACGAGAACAACGGCGCACATGGATATAGTCCGTGAATTGGTTATGTTGCCGGCTTTTTACGCTACTATGCAGCATTTTTAAGGGCATCCGATATCCTCACCCATCTCCCATCCTGTTTCGAGTACAACTTCCATTTCACGCTGATTATTTTGTGAGCCCGTGGTATCACTTCGGACGAGTCGGCTCTATTGGTGCGTTCGCATGCTTCAACGTAACTCTCCCACAAGCGCGACAGTATTGAGACACTCGCCCGGCACCTGTCAAGCCCTTCCAGAGACCAAAAAAAATATAAATTAAATTATAATTGTCTGGTCCGGGATTCTAACCCGATACGTCTCGCTTCTTGGTAGACCTTTTAAACCACCTAGCTACGAGGCATATTATATAGAATGGCTTTTCTCCTTTCGCTCAGTTAAGTAAATTCTATTTTAATATAAAGCAGAAATAGTTTACACAAAGTCCATTTATAGAAATTATTAATTGGGAAATTAATTTTATTTTCCATTCCATTTATAATCTGTATTTTATTTCCCCCGTCAATTTTTCTCTTATTTGGAGCCTATACAGACTTTTGTGATTTTATGAAAAATACAAAAGCCTTAACATCAAAGCCTATCATTTAAAGGAAGATAACGCATCCGACAAAATGTTATCATGTGAACAGCTTTTACTAAGAGAGCCTTCTACTTGGCTCAGGTTTTATTGAAAAAAACCTTGGATTGCATATTTATTGTACTTTTACCTGGATTTGTTCATTATTATCTTTTGTAAAATATATTTATATATATATAAAATATATATATGAAATGTTCAATTTAAATAATTTTCAGAACAAAAATAGTATTAACATTATATATAAATTTACAATTTTACTCATATACTATACTTATCTTTGGGAATATATTAAATATTATGAATATTATGAAATATATTAATATTATAACTGTAATATAGTATAAATTAAATTAAAATTTATATATTATAGTTCAAAGTCAATAAAAATTTTACTCATTTAATTACAATATTCGCTGATAAAAAAAAACGCACAGCTTTTTTTAGTTTTTTTTTATAAATTTACCTAAATGAGAAAGTATTAACAAATATGATGTCATATTTTCTCTCGGAAGTGTTAAATTTTATTCCTATAAAAATTTAACAAAATAAACGATTATATAATATATAAATAATAAGATAACTAAAAATACCTACTTTAGTTTTAAAGGTAACAAGGAAAAAAGGTAAAGTTTACAATAAAAATAACGTTATATTTAATATAAATGTACATGCCCTTCTAAGTTTTTTCTAAGCTTAGAAAAGCATGCTTTTTCTAAGCTTTCGGTCATAGTTTTCGCAGATTGCTAAGTACTAAGTATATTACATTTAGCAGCATTTAGTTCATACACATACGCATATTAAAAATATTTTTGAATTAAAATTTTTCAGTAAGTTAGAGATTAAAAAAAATAATGAATAAATATAGCACGTAGGGAATTAAATTCATATTAATTTAGGTCTATTCTCACTAGTAAATTTTTAACTAAACGCAGACTTACAGATGAAACTTCCGTAGCGGATTTCCTCGATTCAATATGTAGTAAATTAATTCCCAAATCTTGAAATACTGTCAGCACCCTCACTAAACCACCAATCTGATTGTTAATTGTGAAGATGACAGATACTCTCTCGCCCTCATTATTCTGCCCCTGTTGTGTATCACCAAGTTTTGGATGGTGATCCTTCTTCATCTGCCATTCAGAACCGTTCCTATACAACCAGAGACCAAGGAGACCTTTACCGGAACCGCTCATGGTGTAATTGATAAGAAACGCGATGATTTACTGCGTGAACTGCTGGCAGACGTCGGTATATAAAGAGAAGAGGCGCGGGAGACATTCAGGAGGGTGAGTGTATTTGATTGGCTGAATCAAGTATTTCGCCGTAACTTGGTAAATCGTTTACACTGTTAAGTCACGGACACACTTCGCTTATTATTTCTCTAAGTCAAACCTAATAGGTAGCTTCTGTATTTGTGATTTTGGAGTAATCTCTTGATCTACTGAACCGATCTTAAATATTTTTTTACCAATAGATAGCTAAGTTTTTTGTGAATAACAATATAAACCTCGGAATTAGGGTATTTTCTTGTAGATGTGCAAAGTGAGTCGAAGAAAAATGGTTGAACTATATTTCTCACTAACACTGCCTTAACGATGAAAGATACATGATCGAATTATCTTAAAAAGTTTTTGAGATTGATAACGCCTATAAAACTTCCAAGACAGCACAAAATTTTTATGATCCCAATTTGCATATTTATTGCTTCTCTCGTTTGTATTAAGGTCTGATCACGTGTTCTGAATGGACCACGTAAA
>DWCF01004316.1:0-16835 GCA_018230265.1 Delias oraia
ATTGTCTAAGTTTACCCGTCTCCAAAGCGCTTAGTGCAGAAGAAACGGCAACAAACTGCACTGCTGCATTTTCTTCAGACGCTTCGGCTGCGTAAGGTTTTCGCGAGCCGTACTCTTTACCCTACGTCGGTGTTTTTTTTAGTGGATTTTGAGTTTTTAGCCTCGATGATGGCTAAAAGTTTCGCGTTAGCTAATGTGATGCGATCGTCCGGATCGAGAAGAAGAAATCTAAGTCGAAATATTGTTTAATTTCAACTACACAAATCGAAAATAATTCTTAAAAATCGCACATATTTAGTCAAGGTTTTAGTAAATAAATCCTACGTATCTCGAAATTCTTGTTAACTCGTTAACAAATAATTAGTTAACACAAAATTATAGATTTAACAGAGACACGATAAGTATTTTATTTTTGTGATTAAATTATACAGTCTATTTAACTTGAGTTAACTAATTTTTTTGTTCCTTTAAATTTCTCTTGAAATCCGAGTTATCGAGATCCCAATGTATAATAAAACCGTAGGAGAGACATGCTGAAGCATATGGGTACGCACTTATTGGGCAGGCTCGTCCGAAGTTATAACGGGCTCACAAAATACTCAACGTGAAACGGTACTTGCGCTGATTGAGTGAGGATATCGAAGGCCCTTATTGTAGTTTAAGTGGCATAAAAAGCCGACAACATAACGAATGCGCGAATGTGGCGCAGTTGTGATTGGGCGGCGATGATTCGTTACCATATAGGAGACCCACCAGCTGCGTAGTCCGCTATACTATAAAAAAAACAAACTAAATAACATCGTATATTTATATATTTTAATGAATATTCTAGCAATTTTGTTTTGTTTCTCGTCCTATTAAACCTTACATAAAAACATAGCCAGCATAAAATTGCTTAAGAATAATTGAGTCTAAACTTGTAGGTAGGAGGTATACGTGATTTCTGAGCAGCCGTCAACTCGCACGGCGCGGCAACGTCGCACAGTTTCAGATAAACACGACCCACATGACCTCGGGCATCCTTCATTTTCTTAAATATAAATTATTGCTTTTATCATGAACGTAAAAAGATGTTATGTCAATATTTTTAATTGCAAGTTGAAATATAGGTCAGTGAATTATCAATTGTTATTTAATACGATGAATACATCGCTAAGATGTCTCGGGTCATTAAATATTGATAACTCGATTCGGAGGGAAGATTAAGTGTCGTAAAACGCCGGCAACACAAATACGCGGACTGTGACGTGGTTGGTGATGGGCGGCGGTGTTCTCTTACCATATAGGAGACCCATCTGCTTCCGTTGTCAGCTAATCTATAAAATAGCTTAAACAAATCAAATATTAGTGTCAGAGAATTTCATTTACACAAAGTTGTTAATAAATTTCGTTCACTTGGTTATTTAAGAAATTTTTAATAGAAACGTAAATAATACAGATTTTGATATGCTATTAATAAGCATCGGTGGTTCAGTGGTAGAATGCTCGCCTGCCACGCGGGCGGCCCGGGTTCGATTCCCGGCCGATGCAAATACCTTTTTTGTTTTAATTTGTGTACAATCTACAAAAGGATGTTAGGATTATTTTAAAGTGTAATTATTAACGATTGCCAGTGGCGGTATTTCCAAACCAATAAGATGCGAGGTCCTACAAGAAAAGAACACATTCCTTAAATGCCGGCAACGCACCCGCGGCTCTGCAAGGGCTAGGAGTGTCCACTGATGGAGGACCGCTTGCCCTAGGTAAGCCTCCTGCTTGTTTGCCACCGGTTATATATTAAAATATACGTTTTTTTAGTTCGTTAAATTTACGGTAGCCAAAACATATCTCTAACTGTCGGTACTAAAGTTCAGTTACTGAAATAAAATCTTTATTTTTTACGTTTTGAATTAAAATGAGCAAATATTTTATATCTTGTGGACTACTGTGTTATTCTGTGTGAACGATCATTGCGGTGCTTCATTAAAATCTGTAAATTATTTCCCTGAGAGATTGACAAACATGCACCCATACTTACGAACTTTCGCGTTTATATTCAATTGAATTGTAAATTAATTATTTCACCCGTGGGAGAGCCATGTCTGCGCACTAATTGGGGCCGGCTCGTCCGAAGTGATACCACGGACTCACAATACTTGTGCAACGGTACCTCTTTGTTTTGCTTAGTGAGAGAGGATATTGGCGGCCTTAAAAATGCCGCCTAAACGGAGTAAAAAGTCGGCAACACAACTAGACGCGGTTGGTGATGGGCGGCGGTATTCTCTTACCATATAGGAGACCTACCTGCTTCGTTCTCTCTCCGCTATAAAACAAAAAAAATGTTTTCTCAGAGATTGTTGAATCATTCGTAACATTTGCGTCAGAGCGATCCGTCTAGAACAAATTGAATCGTAGATTCGCGATTGGGATTTCCTCAATACGCGTCTTTTGTGACTCTGTTAAGATTCCTCGTGACTCAGTGCTTTACGCTAACGTGACGTTACAGGTGTCGGGCTTGAATCCCGGTCTGAATTTATTTGTTTATTCTCTCTTTTTTATTATTCTGCACAGCTAAGTCTACCGCGAAGCGAGAGGTGTCGGGTATTCGAATCCCGGTCCGGACAGTTGTAATAGCGAGCGCGCCTAATTTTCACACTTTAAGTTAATCTAAAAACAGTGTTTCTGTCATTTCCCATTCCTCATCATTATTTGCGCCGTAAGACGTCAACTGCTGGACCTCCTTGCATACGTGTCGGAGGTGACCTGCATCCAGCGTCTTCCAGCTGCCTAATAGGTCGTCTGTCATTTCCATTAAAAGATATGAATACTGTCGTTCTCAGAGAAGTACGAGTCTGAAGAAGCAACGGTGCTGGACAGCGACAGCGAGCTGTGGGGTTTCTTTGACAAGGAGCCGAGAAATCGTGCGAAGTGTTCCATGTGTGGGGTCCAACTGGTTTGCGAACAGGAAACCTTATATCAGCACTTGAGGGACAGCCATTCAAATGTGGCAATGGTAACTATTTTGCTAGTTAAGATGTTCATGAATTATGATACGGTACAAGTACGTAAATTACAGTACTTGTACTTCGTTTCGCTAAGTGATCCATAAAAATTCCGTTCAAGTTGCGTGAAATGCTCACAACACAACGAATGCGCGGTTGTCCATGAGCAATGTATCCTTACTATATAGGAGACCCATCTGCTCCCTTGCCCGCTACTATATAAAAAAGTGGTATAGCGAGCAACGGAGCAGGTGGGTCTCCTAAATGGTAAGAGAACACCGCCGCCCATGGGCAACCGCGCCACAGTCCGCTTAAGCGCCATTTTTAAGAGCCTTTAATATCGTCTTTTACTCAACGAAACAAGAAGCACCTTTTCAAGTATGTACAACTACCATTTCACGTTGAGTATTCTGTGAGCCAGTGGTATCATTTCGGACGAGCCGGCTCAATTAGTGCGACAGCATATGCTTCAGCATGGTTCTCCATCAAGGACCTCTAGGAATTCTAGTATAGTTTTTATAGTATAATGGACAACGGAGCAGGTGGGTCTTCTATATTGTAAGAGATCACCGCCGCCTGAACAACCGCGCTACAGTCCGCGCATTGGTTGTGTTGCCGGCTTTTTACGCCACTAATTGTATAATTTTAACGATAATCTCATTTACTCATCGAGTATTAGAATTGTTTCACGCTGGTTTTCTGTGAGCCCGTAGTGTCACTTCGGACGAGCCGGCCTAACTAGTGCTTCCACAGGTGTAAAATAATGTACACACCCGGGCAGTGTCAAGCCCTAAGTCCGAATTAATTTTCTAAAAATATTATCTCTTAGCACTTACAAAGCGACGATCAAGAAGAGAACTACACAGAGGTGATATACTTGGAAGACCCGGAGATAGAGAAACCGGAGAAGAAGCGGAAAAGGCGGGAAATATTTGCGCCACAGACTGAGGGTAGTTTGGATGCCTTCGGTCAATATATCACAAGTCTGCTGAAGGCGATGCCGGTGGACGTTTCTACGCAATTGCAAGCAGATATTGTAAATATGGTCTTGAAGGCGAAAGGAGACTGTGCGAAAGGAGACTGTGTGAAAGAAGATGTAATGGAGACAGAAGACAGTATGGAACAGGTAAGGCAAAGGACATCATCATTATTTCAGCATTGAGGCATCCACTGCTGGACATAGGCCTTCCGCTTGGACCTCGATGCATACCTGTCGGAAGAGACCTGCATTCAGCGTCTTCCGGCGACCTTTATAAGGTCATCTCTCTGCCTTCATACCTTGTGTTGACGTCCCACGCTGTGCTTGCCGATCCGTGAACTTCTCTATAACAGTTTTCGGCCCCATCGGCTCTACATGCATTGCTAAGCACTTTAGCTTGCTAAATTTAGGTAGCTCACGGGTAGAATAAGTCGGTAGAATAAGAGATCGTAGCTGGCCATGGGCAAACGCGCCACAATCGTAGGTGTTTTTTTTATATAGAGGGCAATGAGGCAAGCGGATCTCTTATGTTATGAGACCACCTTATTGCCATAGACAACCGTCCAACAATTTTAATTATAGTGGGCAGAACAGGCCCATACAGATTACAATTTGCCCATGGACACTAGTGAAACAATCAGTGCTTAGGTTGTGTTTTTATTCATTAAATAATTATTAAGTATGGCGGACAACGGGACAGTTGGATCTCCTATAGATATGATAAGAAAACACCACCGCCCATAAACAACCGCACCACAGTTCCCGCTCGGTTGTGTCGCCGGCTTTTTATGCCGCTTAAGCGTCACTTTTAAAGGCCTCCGATATCCTCACTCACTGCAAAAAATACAAGAACCATTTCACGCTGAGTATTCTGTGAGCCTGTTGTATCGCTTCGGACGAGCCTCTTCCTATATTTATAATTTAAAAAACTTGCTTAAAGTGTTTCGTCTCGTTTTTGCATTAACAAAAGCACATATGCCAGAGAGGGATAGAATACTTGAAACGCTAAAAACAATCACAAAATAATGATTCATATTTTCTTATAATAAGATATATTCTTTTGCAGGCTGAAGATTGTACGAAAATTGAAGATCCCCTGCCAATAGAAAGAAAGCGCATCAAAGCTCCAGACAAAACGGAAAGACCAAAGAAAGATGACAACGGCTCGACAGAAAACGATGAACACATAGCGACATTTGGGAGATATCTGACAAGTCTAATGAAATGTTTGAACAAGGACATGAATGTGGAAATTCAGGCGGAGATCGTTAACTTGATTGTTGGTGCAAAATTGAAATGTATACGCTCAAAGAAAAACGCTTTATCTGAAATTCAAAACAATGATTTAATTGAAATTATTACATAAAATTTGTTGTTTCATTTCTTAATCCTTATACATACTTTTTCGTGAAAATCTTATAACTTTTCAGCAATCCACAGCTATGCCTATTAAATCCGAAAAACAATTAAAAACTACCCTCCATTTTTGTATTCGAATAAAAGGCCTACGCCCTTCTCCTGGTTCTAAGCTTTTCCCACCAATTTTCAGCCAAATTAGTTTAGCCGTTTTTATGTTATAAACAGTGTATTTAGAGTAAGATAACATTTTTTTATATAGTTTACGCTAGTAATCTGTGAGCCCGTGTTGTTACTTCGGACTAGCCGGCCCAATTTATGCGTCAGCATAAACATAGCTATCACATGGGTGGATCTCCATGTTTTGCTGAGTAAGGAGGCCTTTAAGTGTCGCTTAAGCGGCGTAAAAAGTCGGCAACATAACCAATGCACGGACTATGACGTGATTGTCCATAAGCGGTGGTATTCTTTACCATATAGATCTAACTGCTCCGTTGTCCGCTATTGCATTAAAAAACCCCACTTAAAACTTCACGAACGTAGCCAAAGAAATCTATATATATAAAAGAAAGTCGTGTTAGTTACTCCACTTATAACTCAAGAACGGCTGAACCGATTTAGCTGAAAAATGGCAGGGAGGTAGTTTAGAGCCAGGAGAAGGACATAGGATACATTTTTATCTCATTTCCCCCATCCCCATTTTTAAATGTACAATTTGATAAATCATACAAATGATTAATAATTCATTCATACGATACAATAATAACAAAATTTGCAACTTTAATTGAATCGAAAAGTCTATTGTAATGTGCAATGTAGGATGACGATTTTGACAGTTCATGGTACGAATTCTTATTATAATTAAAATAATACAATATTCTAATTGGACACGTTATGAACACAATGAAACTAACAGACATTTTTCGCCTAAGATAAGCCGCCCTCCGTCCATGGACACATAAGTACTCTTTTTGAAGGTTCCAAAGTCGTATTGGTTTGGAAATAAATCTGTAAACCGCTGATTCTACCGAATGGTGGTGCTTAGCATAAGATGCACTCAAGAAACACTCAGTTGTGGTACGACAAACATCACACTATGAATTGTCCCCGCCAACGAAGTTGTAAAATCCATTCTGGCAAAACGACGAGAAAACATAAAAAAAAGGTATGAATAAATAAAGCGGTCCTGCAAAGGCTATGGGTGTCCATGGGCGGAACTGTTGAGCAATGAGCTCCTGCTCGTTGGCCACCGTTTGCTTAGAAAAAAGTGAAAAGAAAAGGCTATTATTTTTGAGGTAACTAACAAATTATTAGGCAAATAACTACTTTGTAATAAAAAATTTGGTAGTGATTAAATATTTAAAAAATTATATTATAAAGATAATATAAGAAATTAAATATATTAAACGGAAAATGAAATTGACTCGGCAGCTATTAACAAAGTGATATCAAACATTGTCTTATTTGCAACTATTGGCTTCCATAGCGTAATCTTTTTCTGTTAGGTTAGGGTAGGTATCTCAGTTTATTTTATAATCAATTGTATAATAGCCTATTAATTTAGTTATACCATCAATTTAGTTGCTACACCAAAAATTCACTGCCAATTTAAATTTAATCAAAGCTTAGAACTCTATAAAGCTGCTAGTTTATACTTAAAATTCTACTTCTCTGTAGCTGCCAACTTATTTTTTCTCTCTATTTTAATTTCTCATACACTGAATTGAATTAGTTTGTCGCCGCGTTAAATACATGCTTTTGTAATAACTCTTGGTACATACGACTGTATAATACGGTATTGTAAGGGAATACCGGAGGGCGGACAGCAGCGTCCTCCGCGGACTATATAACTGAATTGCGATCGCCAACACGCTTGCCAAGCGTGACGATTATGGCAAACACCCCAAGGGACATCCTATGTCCAGTAGTGGATATCTTACAGCTGGAATGATGATGACACAGACTGGCTTATTTTATGGATACAAACCAGCATCCTACATAACTTAATCTATGCGTAAGGTTAAAGTTTAATTTTACTTAGATCAATATCATAACAAAATTTTAATGTCAAAAGCTACAAAAACATTCACATAACTCATTTGTTTATTGTAACAGATTTTACGCAAATCCCTTGGCTCGTAGAAGCGTCGCTAAAACGGATGCATTTGAAATTGAACTGTAATATTAGTGCATTAAGGTTCATATTAGGATAGCACATAAAACGGTCCAGAAAGTTCTCGAATCGATACAAAACTATGGCGTACGGTTTTAGGTCTTATTGTCTGTAAAATAAAGACCACAATCTTTTACATTACCTGGCCTAGTTTTGCAGGGATCGCTAGATTTTATCGTTTACTGTTATAACTAGAGGAAATACCCTTATAACGCTCCCATACCAGACAGTCAAGTACAGTCCGTCTCTCTCAGACTAACGTACATTTGCTGTTGCAAAAACGAGACAACAGATTAAAATCGGGTCATATGAAATGTTTTTTCATTTAATTTGTTGACAAACAATTTGTATGTAAACAATTATATATTTTTTTAACCTTACGTAAATGTTTAAGCCAGTATACACACCAGAGAAAAGGTTATATAGGTTATAAAAAGAAAAGGTTATAAAGGTTCCTTTCATCATCACTTCAGCCGTAGGACGTCCACCGCTGGACATAGGCCTGCTCTTTGGACCGCCATGCTTACTTGTCGGAGGCGACCTGCATCCAGCGTCTTCCGGCGACCTTTATTAGGTCGTCTGTCCATCTTGTGGGTGGACGTTTCCAATCCAATTTTCCATTCCTTTATGATTTTGACACCCACTTACTCTCCATAAGAACAATGTTTTTATTCTCTCTGAATAACTGATGACTTTCAGAGCAAGTGTTTATTTCCATAATTTAAGCAATTGATCCAGCGGCTACAAAGAACGCTTTCCAGAGGGATGAGAGAGCCCTCTTATCCCTCTGGAAAGCGTTAAAATGTTAATCACCCGTGCGAGAGCCATGCTGAAGCATATGCTGACGCACTAACTGGGCCGGCTCGTCCGAAGTGATACCACGGGCCCACAGAATACTCAGCGTGAAACGGTACTTGTACTGTACTGTTTCGCAGAATGAGAGGATATCGGGGTCCTTAAAAATACCGCTTAACCGCAGGTGCGACGCAAAGCAGTTTGGAAAGACTTGTACTACGGATTTAAAAAAATATGTTTCTCTCTATTTAACAATCTTTCTCTATAACGAAGAAAATGGCTGGTCCATTGGGTATTGTAATAGAGTAGATCTGTATATAAAAACAAAAGTAGATTCCTTAGCCAGCTAGCTAATATAGAGTATATAATATTAAGTAGTAAATTTTTATATAATGTAAGTTACATTACCATTGCTAAGTGTTGTTACAACCTACCACAAAGCAAGAGGTATCAGGTTCGAGCCCCGGTACGAATAAAATTTATAATTTATTCAATTTCTGGAAGGGGTTGACAGTCGCTTGGCGAGTCTTAACAATAATAATGTCTTACCAGTGGAAAAGCCATACCGACGAACCAATTGAGCCGGCTATGTTATGTACCTACTGTGTGTGTTAACTGAAGGAATCTTTCACCCATGGGAGAGCCGTGCTGACGCACTAATTGGGCCGGCTCGTCCGAAGTGATACCACGGCCTCACAGAATACCCAACGTGAAACAATACTTGTAATGTGTTTCGCTGAATGAGTGAGAATATCGGAAATACCGCTATAGTAGCGTAAAAAGGCGCCTACAACCAATGCGCGGACTGTGGCGCGGCTTGGTATATACGAGATCCACCTGCTCCGTTGTCAGCTATACTATAAAAAAAACCATGAATATTGAATGAATGAATTATAAAATTATACGGAAGGAATTATCTTTCATATATTAAGTTTTATTAACTGTTATAATTAGTGTAAATCATGTAATAAAGTATTACTTTCGCCAGTTTTAGATTTATTCTAATTTATCAATGAACGCGCTAGCCACTTATCAAATAGCGGATTCAACCAGATGACTGTGACACATATTTCATACCATTTGACTCGGCAGAAGACGCCCTGATAGTACGCCACCTGACGCGTGCAACACACCTGCCATTTGTAATCATATTTTAGCCAATTTACACAATATTACAAACCATAGCCCATGTGTTCTGATGCTATATTATTGCGAAATTTTACTAAAATCTGAATCTTTTGCATGAAACAGTAAAACATCCATACCTAGATACCTTCGCGTTTACAATTAGTAGGATTATGTATATTCTTACCAAGAGATCTAATCTTTCCAGCTTCTTGTCCAGTGTTGGTGTCTTCTTTCTTTAGTGAGGTTTTTTTGGAATGGATAACTCGCTGTGTGGTCATACGACAACTGGAAACTGGAACTAGATAAAGGGCGTCTCCTGTGAGACACGACTATAGGCTTGAACCATCACAGGAGTAACCCTTATGGCGGCCGGTCGGTAGTTCTTCATAGCGAGCTAAAAGGCTTGCTTTGTCTTCTTTCTTCATAGCGAGCTAAAAGCGGATAACCACATAGTGGTTTATGACGTTCTTATCGTTCAATACCCAGAAGCATTTGGCGGGCTCCGAGGAGCCCTGGGACTGGACAGGACACGGGATGGGAAAGGGTGAGGAGGGGGGTGCTGCGAGCGACTCCAGACGTGGCGACGACGCCGCCACGTCACTATCTTCACTTAAAAGTATACATTACAAACTAATATTATAAAAAACTTGTAAAATTCCAAATATACTTCCTTTGTACATCACAGAAGCTCTACGACAGGCCGCAGACGCCCGCAGCTTGAGATCAATATACTCTCTGTACAAACATATATAAATCTTCCAATTTGATAACATTCGGCTTTCTCGACCGTATCGTTTAATTTTATACTACAACTAGAATTAAGGACATGCAGTCAACGCTCATTCGTTTTTAAAGCTCTCATCCAGCGGGTTGAAGCGCAGTGCACAGCTGCTCGATCACAAGGTTGGATAGGCCCACCGCTGCAGCGAGACTGTATGTTTCAAATAAAAATACATTGGTCTCGATAAATAAACGATACGACTAGCGGGGCGACCCCAGGGGCCCGGCGGCCCGAGCCTCAAGCCTTCAGGCAAAAAATATAACGTAACGCGTCATTTATAAAAGAAATGCAACGTTTAGGGCCCTTGCAATTGCAACGCTGGCCGGGCGCGCCGTCTGGCTGCGCGCCTCGCCCGAAGATTTCAACTTAATTAGACTCCAGTCAAGACAAAACTCATTCCTACAACAAGAGGGGGCGAGACGCGAGCGCGGCAGCAAACATCACAGGAGCGCCGTGGTCCAGTGCAGTTGCAAGGCGAAGGTGTCGAGGGGCGAAGCGCCGGGCTGCTACGCCGCGCCGCGGCCCCGCCGCCGTGCTTACCCGCTCCCGCTATATTTTTTTTACATTTTTCTCATTTTAAAGGGATTGGGGACACCGCTGCGGCACCGCCGCGCTGCGCTTACGCTTACCTACTAAAATTTTCACAAAAATAATAGCTAACGCCGGAATTTAGACGCCGCCAAGTCGCAAAGGTGCGCACGGCTTTGGACGGCGAGCTTCGCGTCGCCAAATAAAAAACTTAGCACAAGAGAGGCGGGGATGCAGTCCACCGCAGCCGTCCGATGGGCGGCGGTGGACCGCAGCCCCGGGCATATAACTAGTTACTAGAGTCCGGGACTACGCCGATGCACAGGTGACGTTGAGAATGATCTTGAGCGGCAGCGCGTAGTCAGGCTCCAGGCGGCAGCCACCGCTGCGGAACCAGTGGTGCGGCGGCGTGGGCAGAGCCGTGGGGTGCGGCGATGCCTCCCACTTGGCGGCCGCGTACCGCTCGTCGCGCCGCTCGCGCTCGCGCCGCGCCAGCGCCGCGGGCAGCGCGCCGCGTGCCAGGCGGCGGCGACTCCGTTGCTGTTGTGCCTGGCAGTTCATCACGCACACTTCACTTAACACTTCAATACGGAGTTTCACTTATCACTTTAGCGGTAGTTGGGCGTCCGCGGAGCAGAGCGCTGGATATTATTGCACGACTTCACAAAAAAACAAGATGGTTGCCGTTTATCCGTCGACCAGGCAATTCCGCCTCTCTCGGCCTCGAACCGCTGTCGATCAACGCGGATGACACGTCGAAACTCACTCTGCTTCACTTTCACGACTTACGTCGACACTCGCACTGCTAGCTCCGGTGATAATCGATTAATAAAATAAAATAATATGGACGCCACCTTTCCATTATTCGCACCTTCACCTCTCGATTTCGACTACGTCACGACGAGGGCGCTCTGGCATTATATAAGCCAATGGCGCGCCGAGACGCGCATGCGCGCGGAGGGGCATTAAGGCGGAGCATAGACGCAACAGGTATCATTAGTTCATTTTTATATGTAAATCATTAGAAAGTACCCTTTTAATTAACAAACATGTACCATAATTATTTTCAATAATTGATTTTATTAAAACGATAAAATAATTATTTAATTACTAAAGCATAAATAATCACTAGATATAATGTAATTATATCTTTTACTTCACAAATACGTGATGACATTCATACTAATTGCATATTACTGCTGAATATTACTGCTGAATATTGATAAATATTTGTATTTTGTTTCGCTAAATGAGTGCTATTAGCGGAGTACCATCAAATTATAACGACTTAAAAAAGCCAGCTACATAACCAGAGCGGAATGTGGTGATGATCTTTTATCATCAAGTAAATTTGCACGCCCCATTGTCCGCTTTATATAATGTATATATTAGCTTATGGAAAATTTTGTACTGTCTGAAAATTCATTGCAATACACGAGATTCCACCAGCTAAATTATAAATATAATAACAAAACAACCAAAACTAAAATAATAACATTATATTTATAAAATCAGGATCAGAATTATTGTTCCAGAAATCCGTAGACAAACATGTGCAAATTAATATTTTCACAGAATACTCAACATGAAACGTGAAAGTGTGTGAGGATATTTGAGGCACTTAAAAATGCCACTTTACTGGCGTAAAAAGCCGGCAACCAAAATATAACCGGAATAAAAGAGGTTAAGTATCGTAAAGTCTTACCATATCCATAGTGATAGTGTGTATTAGGTTATATTTTCGTAGGAAATTTTTTGATTTAGTCGCCGCGCTCAAAGCCCGCAATAAAAGCTCTGCAAAAGTTTAATAATAGATAATATAATAAATTTCTTTCTATTTCTTTAAGTTTATATAATATGATATATAATAATTTGTACAGAAAGAGCACAAACACTTAAATTGTTATTTATATAATTGTAATAACGTTTCAAACTTTCACGTATGACACGCCTAATTTTTATTGCTAGGCTAGCTGTTGGAGAAGCATGAAAAAAGAAACGACGAAAACAAGGAGGTTGAATTATAACACGACTAAATAGAGTTAGCATCATAACAAAGCTATTTCGTATAGCGCAACGTATTTTTAAAGCGACAGGGTTATCCATATATGGTGGTTTGTTATTTTTAGTATGATCATGCGATAAAATTGTTTGTTATTGTAAAGACAGACAGATTCAATGTTATCATTAGTTGCATTTATAATTTGTCATTATTTAAATAGGTTTCTGTATTATTCCAATAACAAATTGCGTAGTGATAAGACAAAAACAAACTGCGTAGTGGGAATTACGCAACCAATTTCAGAAGTATCGTTTCGTAATCTGTTATGCACTAACGAAAACAATGTATGTAAATCGGTCGGATAGCACAGATGTTAAACAACAAAGGTTTTTTCGTCACGTACGCAACGCAACTGTTACTGAATGAAAATATTATTAAATTTCTTTTGATTTTTAGCACAACTTTTGTTATTAACAACTGTAACAATATTTTTTGTCTTTTGACGCATTAATTGAAAGAATAAACATCTTAAATTGAACAAACACGCCAATATGCGTAAATGAGGTGAATGCCCCAATTCTATTTCCACCGCCATTATGTAGCTATATTAGAATTTTATCAACTAAACTGAATATGACACTATTTAGATTACAAGGGGTACCTAGAAATGCTGATACTTTATATATTCTATCGTATCAAATAAACATACGCAAACCTTAAAATTATAAGTATTTAAATACAAAATTATTAAATACATAAAATTAATCGTTATATATAAAAATTAAAAAAAAATACACCTGTTTATGTAATATATATTTAATTTAATTTCTTTTTGTTGATTTTGTATAAGGGTTGTTCATGTATTGAAAATTATGTTTAGATCTCTGATTTGATGTTTAGAAATTATGTTTCGTTACATATACAGAACTTATCCACAATTTCTTTAATAATAAAATGGTAGAAATTTTACTAAATGAGTTTTATTGAGAATTTTAATCACATTTCACAGAATTATATCACTTCCCTTAATTTCCACACATTGCTGAACCATTTATGCTTTAACCCCAACAGTGTTAAGACGTTAGCCGGGCCACTCTCAAGACCTTCCAAAAACGATTAAAATTAAAAAATGAAATTATTTTTTTTGTATTGACCTATATTAGAACCCGATACCTCTCGTTTCGTCGTAGGCTTATAAAACCGCTTAGTTCTCTTAAGTTTCTTGCTTATTTTACATGAAAATCACAAATATGACTTTGAACGTAGGTATGTATACATATTAATATTGTTTCGTAAAGATTACTACAATCAATTTTACACGTCTGTGTACTTAACTAATAATAATATGATAGGTTTGCTTAACTTATGATAATTAAAGAGCCCTTGCGTTTTGTGTTATCTACCATGAAGTCATTACCGTGACTCAATCCTCGATCAGAATAGAATTAATAATAGTATTTTTTATAGGATAGCGGACACCGGAGCAGGTGGGTCTCCTGTGTGGTAAGCGAACACCGTCCCTCATCACCACCCGCGCCACAGTCCACGCATTGGTTGTGTTGCCGGCTTTTTTAAGCGTTTACGCTGTATTTTAAGGGCCTCCAATAGGCAATTTCATTATGCAAAACACACTGAGTATTGTGAGCTCGTGGTATCACTTCGGACGGATTTGTGCTTAAGCATATGCTTCAGAATTTCTCTCTCACGGGTGAAAATTTTAATTTAACTATTTCCTCCAAAAAATTACAATTTATCCTTAATACACTGACTAATTTCTGAAACATGTCGAAACCTTCGAGAGAGTTGAGTCTGTACTTGGGGATTTTTGGGATCAACAAAAAGTAAATTATACAAAAGTGATTTAAAAAATGTATTATTATTTATTTTGTATGTTTATAATATAGTTTTAAAATTCGGTGTTTGGAAAGGCTTGATTTGACTGGCGAGTGTCTTAAGAGCTTCCGATATACTAACTCACACAATAGAAGTACTGCTCCATGTACATCTACCATTTGAAGCTGAGGATTCTGCGAGGCCGTAGTATCATTTCAGTCGAGCCGACTCAATTAATGCGTCCGCATATGCTTTAACAGGTAAAAATATCAATAATTATTAACTGTTATTTAAAAATTCACTAATACACGCGCAAAAATAAAGCAATTATTAAAATCCATATAGTAAAATTACAAATATAACTCAAAATTTCAACCGCGTTCAATATGAAATGTAACAATTTTAAGTCTTTGTGTGCCGCAAGGGTTTGACCCCTGCTTTTGAAGGGTTATTATTACTCATATAATTTAAAATTTCGTCCCCTTGGTATATTGTAGATCTAGACTTATCATTGCAATAAAGAATTTATAAAGCTAAGTTTTGTTAAAAATTATTTTGCTAGGTTAGTCTCATTTTAAAGCGGACAACACAACAGGCGAGCCAATTAGATAAGATTACCGGTGCCTTAATCTTTGCATTGGATGTGCTGTCGCCTTTTTGGACCAGTTAAGCTACAAAATATAAAATACCTTCGGTATCCCAAGTTAAATTTGCGTTGGTTTTCTGAAAGCTCGTGTTATTACGAGCCGGCCCAATTATTATATATTATTAATTTATTTATGAACGACAATATGTGTTCTCCATGACAATGTTAAAGAATGACGCTTAACCGGCGTATAAAGCCGACAACACAACTATTGCGCGGATAATAGTGTGGTTGTTGATTTGCGGCGGTGATCTTGTACACAAGTTGTGTTTACAGACCTGGGGTCCGTGCCGTTAGCCTTCTTCGGCCTTGACGGCTCTTCAAGCGAAAGGGAAGCTGCGCGCCCTGTTGTAAAAAAGATGTGACTGGGTTGATCAGTATAGCCCGAAGAACGAAGGGCCAGTAATAAAACTCGACACGTGGTGTTGCAATGGCAGGCTGTGGTTGGGCGCAGCTCGCGGTCATGGCCCACCGGGAGAGACTCCCGGATTATTCGGGAGAGGCGCAGCGGACGAAGCTGATGCTTCTTTACTCGTGGTTGTCGTTTTGATTGCGGCTTTGGACTACTTTTACGCTGATCTCTTACTATAAAGGATAGCCTGCTGAAAAAAAGAAAATTAACGTATGACTCTTTGAAGACAATAAATTATTTGACAATGATTACATTGTTTGTAGGTATTTGAAATATGAAGCATTTACTTATCCATATAACATTTAATAAAATGTGATTAGAATAAAGCTTACAATACTAACTGTACTTGTACTGTGTTTCGCAGATTGAATGAAATTATCGAAGGCCTTTAAAAAAGTGCCCCTTAAGCGTCGTAAAAAGCCGGCTACATAACCAATGCGCGGAATGTGGCGTGGTTGTCCATGGGCGGCGGTGTGCTTCCTATAATAATATAGGAATAGGGTAAGAGCACACCGCCGCCCACCTGCTCTGTTGTCCGCTAAACTATAAAAAAATATCTTATTAATATCAACACATTTGAACAACAATATTCAAATAGGTAAACATTTTCACAAAAAATTCTTACACCCACGCATAGAACATCTTTTGTATTGCTCTCCCTATCTAACATATACCGTTTGTATATCTCTCTCTAGGCGCATCAGCTGTTTTAAGTTTTTTTATATAGAAATGAGGTTTTTATGAAACAGGTTTTATAGCTTTCGAGACAGCTGACTATCCCAAATTCCTGTTTTGATGGGAATTTTATATAATCAATACTAGTAGACTCGGCAGACGTCGTTCTGCCCGCTAACCTACCCACTGAGTCTGACTTACATGTTTCTATTAAATATTGTCATGTTTGCACAATACAATTATAAACTTATCTATGTCTTATTCTGATTATACAAAGTTTGACTAAAATACGTTCTGTATTTTCACGTGAAGGATTAAAAAACATCCATCGAACAAACTTTCGTATTTATTAAGCACAAACAAGTAAAAAGCAGCAATAATTTCACTGTATTATCAGCACTTTAATTTTGAATTTGATTTACACTTCGGTCTATGTAACACGTGGTAACTATGATAACACCAAAAATTTAAAAAGTAGAAATAATTAAATTTCACGCTATTTCGTTTACTACAAAATAAATTTAATTTATACTTTAGCCTCAATAA
>DWCF01004317.1:0-16829 GCA_018230265.1 Delias oraia
TGTCCTTTAGTCGCCTCTTACGACATCCCATTAGGAAGACTGGGAGTGGTACTATTCTGCTCCGGTAACCACACGGACAATACAATACATATTTGCTTACAAGTCATCAAATGGAACTATTATTAATCAATCAGATCAGCTCTCTTAGAGTGTTCTAACAAAGATTTAGTTCATGACATATATTTAATTTTCTCTCATGACCTCATCTTGCTAATTGAATTAGTTAGATTACGTTTTGCCAAAAAATTGATCATCATCCTGGAAATATCGAGTTTATTCAAGGATAAATATTATAAGGATTGTTATATCCTTTCTACCAATATAAAACATAATTTTCATTGCTTGTATTACTGGCTTACTTTTAAAGAAAACGATGCCTGATATAATAAACCATGAATAATAATTACGGCGACGCAAGTTTTTCAATCATTTTTTTGTATGTTCGAGTGGATTTAAGCATAGTTTATATACACAAAATCGACCGGCAGTTTGCGCTGCAGTTGGTATCTAGAGGATCCATTAGATCTGTGTTCCGCAAACACTGGGGCATCGTATTTCGTGCGGAATGTGGACTAGTATCACGACCTCGAGTTTCCAACGTTAACCCAGTGGATGAAACAAGTCACAGAGCGCTACTTTGAGAAAGCCAAAACCTATCCCAATCCACTGAAGCACAACAGCAACAATTACTATCCACAGCCGACAACTGCTAGGCGTAGGCGACCGCAACATGGTCCGGACGATCACGTCACGATAGCCTGTTGGCTATCTGAAACTTATAGACTCCCGGGAGGACAAAAATAAAAACATTCGTCATTGGAGAAAATGCCGCAGTGCAGGTTGTTGCCATTTCTTCACCGAGTAAACTTAGTAATAACTATCTTACGTTGACGTCAACAGTTAAATAAAAATAAATGAAATTTTATTTTATTCCCTATCCTATAATAATAGTATAATATAATATATATAATAATACTACTATTACTAATAGATTATTATTTATTATTATATTATTATGAATTAAATTCCCATAATGGTACAAGCCGAGGTTTGGGTCTCCTGGCGCCCTTACACTAGTAGTGTGATACTCCCGGCGAGCTGTCCCGCTCGCCACGTAGTTTATGTTAAGCTGTCAGGAGCCAGCGTTGTATGGCCAAACAGCTAGTAGTTTATTTAAAAAAAAGTTCCGATAACGTCTTGTTTTCAAGGTACAACTAGAAAAGCTTTTTTTTAAAGATACGACTGGAATGAATTTTTGTATACGCATCTATGCATTCATTTCGTTCATTTTTTATATGTATGTATTCATTGAATGAATTTAATTTTTTTGAACGCTATGTTTTGATACATGTATATTTGTCTATATATATAAAGAAAATCGTATTTTTTAAACTATACATAACTCAAAAACGGCTGAACTTATTTGACTGATAATAAGCGCGGAGATAGCTTAGAACTAGGAGAGTAGAAGTCTTTTTAATGTAGGTTGTTGGCGCACCTGGAACGACTTGTATTAGTAATTTAAAAAAAAACTTATTTTTCGCAATAACTTTTATTAATAAATGCAACCATTTTTATACTAAGACAAAACATAATATAATCTTAATATAGGTAAAATATAATAAATTTATAAAATTATATACACTATATTATAATCAATATGAGTTCAGTAAACTTATTAAAAAAACTTAAAACTTATTTATCACAATTTTTAAACAAGTATTAAAATTACACAACACTCGAATATTTAGAGAGATATACATTATTTTTAATATCCATAACCTGGAATATAAAGCCTGGAACATAATACTTTCACAAAACTGCAAACACTAACCGTATTCAAACGCGTACGCTACCATTATTTTTAAAGAATTTTATATTTATTGAACACTACAGACCATTAGTAGAGAATGTAAATCTTAGCAACAGACAAAAATTATCAACAATAGTATTACAACATATAAAACTGCGCTATCTACTTCTTTAAACTTCAAACAAAATATTAATAGTAATACAGTATTAAAAAGAATAAGTGGTCATGCAGGCCTGGAGATCGGCGAAATAATTACTAAATAACACGATTTTTTAAAACAGGGGACCGTTTTCGGTTGAGATGCGTTCACTTTCAGGTGTCTATCAGCTTTAGTTTACATAAGATGCTAAGACGATAGCTATAAATTTTGTATTTACAATACAATAATATTGAACAATTTTACATTAACATTGCCCATTAAAGAGATACTTAAACCTACGTACCTACCGTAATGTAGCGAGCTGCGTTCAATATTCAAGAATAATAATAAAAAATTTATAAAATTTTGCGAGCCTTATAGCTAAGTGATTTTATAGGTCTACCATTAAGTGAGAAGTATCGGAAACGAATCTGGTCCGAAAAATCTCTGATTTATTCGGTCTCTGGATGACTTAACAGTGGCTGGACAACCACTGTTCCACACGTGGAAAAGCCATACTAAAGTAAATGCTGACGCACAAATTGGGCTGGTTCGTCCGTACTGATACTACGGGTTCACAGAATATACAGCGTGAAACGGTAGTGTTTCGTTAAGTGTATGAGGATTTTGGAGGCCCTTGAAATTATGCCGTTTAAGCGGCGTAGAAAGCCGGCAACACAGCAAGCGCGAAAGGGTGTTGGTGCTGGGCAGTATTCTCTTACTATATAAAAGACCCACCTGCTCTGTTGTTCGCTATGCCATAAAAAAAGTCAAGGAACAGTTAATAAAGTCAGATCATTCTCAAATCTCTTTACAGTCTTAGTCGAAGATATTTATTCTACACACCATAACTTATTAATGTTATTGTAAAACGCCGGTATTACGGCAAGCGCGCTCTATGGCGCGGTTGGTGATGGGCGGTGGGGTTATATAGGGCTATTGCCCATCTGCTTCGTTGTCCGCTATCAATATAAATATGATATAGAGCTGAAATGAAAATAAAATATATAAGAAGGAATAAAACAGTGCGATCAACGCGAGGCTGTTTTTCAGTCATTTAAGTAATTACGAATAGATATGTAAGTGCATATATTATGTAACATCAATGTTACCACATTAACGCAGCGCCTTACTCTCAATAATATACAATTAATTTACAAATCGACTAGGACAACTGTATGTGGAGTACAGACAAATAATAAAACGGCCTAACGTCTAAAAATACGTCAACTTATGGAAATTGAAACGAATTTATAGACTACAATAGACATCTATAGAAAAAAACAGCTTGGTGCACCATTTAGGTACAACGTAACGTCTAGACGTCCGTGGCTAGTGAGCCAGCTTAGATCTCTGAGAGTTGCTCGCGACGAATGTGCGTACGCATGTGCCTCGTGATCATGTCACGTCGGCAAGCAGCGTATGGGCATTTGGGACACTGATACGGCTTTTCACCCGTGTGCGTTCGCTGATGAGTCGCCAAGTGGTCGGAGCGCGAGAAGACCTGGCCGCACACGCCGCAAGAGTACGGCTTGACACCGCTGTGGGAGCGCGCATGGCGCGTAAGCATGTCGGAACGCGCGAAGCGGCGGTTGCAGGTCTCGCACTCGTAGGTGCGCGACGCGTTTCCCGCCTTACCCCGGTGCCGCGACACAATGTGCTTGGACAGGCGGTCCTGCCCGCTGAAACTCTGGGAGCATGGGTCGCAGGCGTATGTAGACGGGGTGGGTTTGGCAGATTTCGCCTTCAGGGAGAGGTCCAAAGGGACGTCCTCTGGTGGTTTAACACCGCTTGGCAGTGGTCCGTGCATTAGCCAATGTGGAATTGGGTACTGAGTGTTAGTGTTCAGGTGCTCTGTGAGTTTCTCGAGCAGCTTGGATAGCCTCTTTTGTTTGTTCTCTATTGATGTGTGACCTTCCGAGATGTCCTCAGTCACAGCGTGCGGGGACGCACTGCTTCCTTCACCATCAGTTATCTGCCCCAATATTGAACGCCAACCTGAAAATTACTAGTTACAATGGAATATTCGAAACACCTTGGACATGTTTAATTTTCATTAAGTTTGTCTGCGCTTGTATATAGATTAAACAAATCAACACCCGTGGGTAAGCCATGCTGAAGCATATGCGAACGCACTAGTTTTTTGCAGCCTGTATAGTGGAATGTCAATATTTATTACGAGTATTTAGTTTATGTAAGATATAGAAGAATAAGATTTTCATAAAAGATTGAATAAGCGGCGTAAAAACTCGGTAACATAACTAATGCGCGGATTGTGGCGCGGTTGTCCATGGGCGGTGGTAGATCCGCTATACCATTAAAAATCAACAATGATTCAAAACACATTAATAATAGGCAAATATGTAAATATGTGAGGTATTATATAATATATATAATAACTTAATAAATATATATTTTTGTGTATCGGGCAACGGAGCTAGAGAGCCTTCTTTATGGTAAGAGCCCATGGACAACCACGCCACAATGTAGTTTCTCTTGTCTTCTTTTTACGTCTCTTGAACGGTATAATTTCACGGACCTCCGACATCCTCACTTATACTATCCTGAGTATTAATTAAATATTATGCTGAGATTAGAATCAAAAGTTAGATTTTAGTAGTATAAATGCCTGATAACAACCAACCGAAGCAATATTCTTCTTCTTGTTGATACAATAGCTTTTATTCAGTCTTCAACCGAGTTAAGTAGTACCTAGGCACTCGGTCTTATAAAATTATGTTGCTATATTTTGTTCCCAAATTATAAATGATTTAAATTTTTAAAGAAACGATTTTTTCCTTATTTACACGGCGAGATGTTGGACACGAGCAAATATCGATAATAAATTGCACCTTGAGCGCATCTGCTTTGACTATTGCGGGTGACCCTTATCCCAAGCTTTTAATTGGTGGATTCGTGGGCTGTTGCAGCCAATCGCAAGGCTATGAGGCGATACAATAGCTTCCCCTAATATTAAGATCACCGCCCGTCCCAGCGACGCAACAATGGAGAGACACCATGGCCAAGTGCCAGAGGTCCCCGTCCGACACGGGTTCTCGAAATAGGACTTCGAGGCCACACTAATCCTTTTATCTCTAGATCTATTAGATATACAAGGTAATCGAACGAAAAGTCGTATTTGTAATATAATCTAATTTCAAATAATTCCGGTGGGTGAATATTTTATGATGGGCTTCAAACATGGTTACGCCACTGGCCGTGCCTTTTTTATTATTTTTAGAATTAATTAGCATAATAGGATAAGGTGATAGATAGTACGGAGTGTGGCTGTATGTATATTGGAGTTGCATTATAGGATCGATGACTACATTAAAGAGAAAATCATCTGGCTAGAGCTTAACACGGAAGTTTCGTAACTGCCTCCGCCGGAGACAGAGGCAAGGACCTGACTACGTCGCCAGACTCACTCCGGTGAGCTTCCGACCGGCAGCTCAGACGGCCCAAGATCCTGCAACAGCCCAACCCGAAGTTCGTGTATCACTGGACGCCCTTGCGCTAGTCACGGCTAAAAATCAAAATCACAGCCCCAAAGACCGTGTTATCTGTAAAAGTTATATGGCCCTTCCAAAAAAAGGAAGTTTCGTAAAATACTATTTTTTCATAATTTTTATACATGTTTTTAGAATGATATAGTTAGTAAGTAAATTGTGACATCATAGTTTATGCTCCGTCAACATTTAATAAATTATGAAATATATACTAACCAATTTGCGTCATTCGACAAAATGCCGCGATGCAGTTTGATATAGTTTCTTCTGCACTAGCATTTTGAAAACGACGTAAATTGATTCATAAGTAAACATTTTTTTTGACGTTACAACCGTTGTAAATCACGACAATTATAAAGGAATTATGAAATCCTATGATAAATAAATGATTTGATTTGCTAATAAAAATGCTCGATAAACATTTTATAATTGATAAAATCTAAAATAATTTTGCAGTGTAATTCTTGAACGCTATATAATTGAAGCATGAGTGTAGCTCCGGAAACAAAGGAAAACCATACATAGAGAGAGCCTCGTAGCTTAATGGTTTTAAAAGTGTACCTTGAGGCGAGAGGTGTCGGGTTCAAATCCCAGCCCGGAAAATTATAATTTAATTTATAATTTTTTCGGATTCTGGAAGGGCTTAATAATAGCTGGGTGGCGTAAAAAGCCGGCAACACAACCACTGCTCGGACTGTGGCACGGTTGTTCATGGGCGGCAGTGTTCTCTTACCATATAGGAGACCAACCTGCTCCGTTATCTGCTATAGAATAAAATATATCATTACCCACCTACTTAGCCCAAATAACGATGTCTTGCTCTTTTTATTTAAGTTAATAAAATAGAGAAGATCGACGTGAAAAGATTCTCACATTTCGTACCAACTTTAAGCCTTTTAATTTTATTAAACTTTGATAACCACGGTTGCCATAGCAACGCATTAATTCGTAAAACGAAGAAAAAGAAATTCAAATTCAGATTTTACAAATATTAAATAAATCAAATATGCGGGGAATTTTAACATAGTATACACATAAATATCTAGAAACATACTTACTAGTGATCTATATGTTTATCTAGAGCAATTAGTTCCACACAACACAAAAGCTATATAAGTTGGAGGCTTTTGATCTTTTTATAATCTTTATCGGATTAGACAATTAATTTGATTGGATCTGAACAGTCCCGAGAGCAGAGCGCAAAACCTCGATAAAGAAATATACGTAAATGGTGATAGTAGGAATCACATCGGAAGAGACTAACTAGCACTAACTTAGGGAACGGTGTCCGTGTACCGGTTCGGGCGAAACACGAATGGACTTGCTATCGGCAATCGTACAGTTTAGGTACTAGGACCTGGTCGGTAGTCTGACAGATGTCAAACACGACCACTACGTTTCACAGCCGTGTAAGAAGCGTTCACCACTGCTTTGCTGCTTTGTTGGTCCTATTTGAGTATTAGAGTAATTCACAGAAACCATGTTATTTTTCTTTTAGGCACGGCTAACTAGTGAGTTAGCCTGGCCAGTGGGCCACGGTGGTTTTTATAGCTTAACGCGGGCTGGGGGGCGAACTCGCGGGCTCGCCGAGAATTTACGTTTTTTTTATACTATAGTGGACAATGGAGCAGGTGGGTCTCGTATATGGTAAGAGAACACCGCCGCCCATATAGAACCGCGTTACAGTCCACGCATTGGTTGTGTTGCCGGTTTTTAAGTCACTTAAGTGGCATTTTAAAGAGTTTCCTATATCTTCTCTCACTCAGCGAAACACTTTCACTTTCAAACCATTTCTCGCGGAAGATTCCGAGTAAGTGATATCAGCGGCCCGGGGATATTGGTTGTGTTGCCGTCTTTTCACGCCACTTAAGAAGTATATGTTATTTGTGGGCCTGAAGTAAGTAATATTTTTTATTAAATGAGTCTGTAACAAATAAATCTTGGCTTCTATATTCTAATAAACATTTTTGGCGCCTAGGTAAACTACTTTATTTACGGTTATCCAGTTTCGTTGTAGTTAAGAAATCTCAGTAATAACATTGTATCTCTAAATCTTTCAGTAGTTTATTAAATATATATTTTTTAAATTAATTAAAATGTGAAATTATAAAAATTCCATTTATTAATGGGCTAATATTAGGCTCAATAAGTCAAGCAGTCCTTAAGCGACTCGTAAAAGTACAAGAGGTGGTGTCCACGGGCTAAGGACAGCTTACCCTGGGTGAGCCTCCTGTTCATTTGCCACCGCTTCCACAAATACAAAATATTTGGCCGAGACATTTAAAATGAACGACGATAAGATAGAAGTAGAACAAAGCAAATAAAAAAAGCAATCGGATGGATAACTCTCTTTTCGATTTGTTTGATGGCCGGTTAGAAACACAAATCGAAACATTGCCTGTATACCTACAACCCTTTGTGGAATAATCTGAGGTATTCGACACCACTACGACTTGAGGATCTTCAAAAAAGAAACTATCTAACCTTTAAAGGCCGGCCACGCATCCGCGGCCCCGCTAGACCTAAGAATGTCTATGGGTGGACGACCACTTCCTAGGCGAGCTTTGAGCTCGTTTGCTGTAGTCATACTTGTGATAAGCCTCGTATACATTTAGAGCTGACCTATATTATTTAAAAAGAGCAAAGAACGCCGACTGGGTAGAGTAGCCCACGCGACGACCACTTGTTGCGCTCCGCAATACCAAGGGTAGGTTCGATTTGGAAATCAATTCAATTTTCACATAGCACTACGTATTCATCACAGTAATATTCAGTTTAGCTATGTATGTTAACGATATTAAAATGATAACTGAATGCCTAATAAAAACTTAAAATATATAAAGTTTTTTATATAGTTTCATATATAATTATATAGTTTATAACACTTACATATAAAAACATATATAGTTTCATAAATTGACAATGTCACTGTTATTAAATGCGGAAAAACTTTCAATGTAATTCGCACGCATAGCTTTAAACGTCAAAAAATATTGTAAGACATAACTTTTATACCTCAATACAAATTCATTTCAGGCAAATAAAACGTGTTAAAAAATGTAATCTCGCATAGTTAAAAATATCAACAAAAAACTGTGAAAACAAACAAAAAGTTAATAAAATGCACCAAACCACATACCAGCCGGGTCCATTACGATTGCACTATTCGTATAAAACAAAGTACATAATAAAAAAAAATCTCGAGATGCGGACATGGAGAAGTCCCGCACGCGTCGTGTCTTAACAGGGAATGAGTTGTGAGTACCGTTATAGTATGAAAATCACGGCTAGGGGAAAAATAATAAGAAATGAAATCTTTGGGGTCTGCGCCGTTTGATTAGGGGTAGGCACTAGCGTGGGAATAGCACCCCCGTCCTCAAGCCGAGCAGCTGCTAGATTGTGGCCTCAAAAATAAGAATACTGGTACTCCCACTTTCTTCGTTTCAATATTGTTTACAATGCTTGGGCTGTCGTAGCTGATTAAGAATAACGAACGCGTCGGGCAGAAAATTTGGCTCGGTTTTATACTGTATGCACTCTTCAATGGCTAATGTGTCTTTTTTATGATATAGCGGAAAACAAAGCAGGTGGGTCACCTATGCGGTAAGAGAACACCGCCGCCCATCACCAACTGTGCCACACTCCACGCATTGGTTGTGTTGCCGGCTTTTTACGCCGCCGAAGCAATATAAAAATATATAAAGCAAATAGAAATATATACAAATATATTGAGTATATAGTGAGCGAATCATTGCCATGCCATGTTATCATATAGATATTCATTAATAATGTAATAGTATTTCCGACATAATTTCCGTATAATGGTAGCCTTAAAATTTAACAAGTTCAAAACCCTAACATGTGAGGGTAGTGTATTATAAAAACGTATATATTCCTCGCAAAAGAATTACTAGTTTTATGCATCCTGCACAGTGGCATGTCAATCACTATTACGAGTATTTCGTTTATGTGAGATATAGAAGAATAAGACTTTCATAAATGATTGAATAACCGGCGTAAAAACCCGGCGACACAATAAATGCGTGGATTGTGACGCGGTCTTCCATGGGCTGCGGTATTCACTTACCATATAGGAGACCTTACTGCTCCGTTGTTCGTTACAAAAAGAAATTATAATGTGCATGACACAATGCTTCAAATATACGTAATCACACTAACCCACAAGTTTGTCTAAAAAACTAGACAGAACAGTTTGAAACAGCTTTCAATTAAAAATATCTTCTATTAGGAAGACGTAACGTACGTACTTTAGCCTTTGATAAGTGATATCAGTTTAATTAAATTAAATAACAATTGCTTAGTACCACCAGCAGAAGTTTAAACTTGCAAAATTCGACATATAAATAATTATTAATAAATAATCATATAATTATAACTCATACACACTCAGATTGTAACTTGGAATATATCTTGTATGCCTTATAATATTAGTAAAACATATATATATGAAATAGAAAGAAAGTTTCGTATCAATTACGAGTGAATACTTATACTTTATATATATTATTAGTTGATGTATAAATTTTCTCTCGATAGTTACTTTAAAGAAATATTTCCTAAACACTGGCACTTCTCTGAAAGGGAAATGCAAAGAGGATGCAACAGGTGACCTAGATCCCGCAAGTCAGAGGTTATTCATTTCGAGATTTAACATTCTTATATTGTCCAATCCTTACTTATACAGTTGACAGATCGGATCTTAATTTTACCGTTCCTGCACGCTTTGTTACAGCATTCGCGCCTAAGCGACACAATGACGGAATAATTAAAAATTTGTGAAAAACTATTCAATCAAATTATATCAAGAAAATGTTAACGAATTCCAGTTACTATAGTTAATTTTTATGAAAATGATTCTAAAAAATTAATAAATAAATTACTATTTGATATCCAAGTAAGATTCATGAAGAGTTCATCCTTTTTATTATTATTTTGCGATAAATATACCTACTGGCTTCGTCAATGTTGAGAATTATTTTATTCCATAACGTCTTATTCATGCCACGAATTCAAATACATGACAACTTACAAATGTCACACAGTTTACAAAGCGCCCACGAAGCGTCCACCACTGAGCCATGGTGTCACCCTCCTCTGTATAATTACAATTAATTCTTATCTTTTGTGCAAGTCCCTACGCATTTGAGTAAAGATTCTCACGAGGGGCACCTGGCCGCTGAAACCAAGTGTGGGGACAACGTTGGCGTCCAAATTTTACTTCGCCCTTCCCTTGATATATAAGTAGCATTTTAAATTTATTAATATACAATCAATGTTTCGCTGTACAAACGTCTTATTATAATTTAAAGTCTCAACATATTGACAATTGAATTTGATAGGTAAACTTTCTAGATAGGCCTGATCGCAAATTAAAAATGTATGTAAAAAAGTTACTTCGTGAAAAGGCTTATTAGGACTGCAGGTTTCCTTCTTGACGAGGAGATCTGGCTAGAGTTTGGCACGGAAATCTCTTAATTATGTAATATTCTTTTGTTTAATACACTCTGCACATAATATTTTAACATGACAATGCTAACTCAAGTTTACAAGTCAATGAAATGGCAAAAAATGACGCTATGAAATGGCAACTGTTTCTTCTGCAATAGTGTTTTGGTAACGGCGTAAACTCGTAGATAAATGGTTTTAAAGTGTACCATGAAGCAAGAGGTTATCGGGTTCGAATGCCGAATAAATTATAATTTAATTTATAATGTATTCGGTCTCTCTGGAAGCGCCGATCTTAATAGTGGCCGAGCGAGTGTCTTTATACTGTAGCGCTCGTGGGAGAGCCATGCATATACTGACGCACTAATTGGGCCTCGTCCGAAGTGATACCACGAGCTCATAGAATACTCAGCGTGAAACGGTATTGTACTGTGTTTCGCAGAGTGAGGATATCGGAGGTTCTTAAAAGTGCCATTTAAGTAGCGCAAAAAGCAGCAACACAACCAAAGCGCGGATTGTGGCATGGTTGTACATGGGCGGCGGTATTCTCTTACTATGTAGGAGACCCACTTGCTCTATTGTCCGCTATAGAATAATAAAAAAAACGATGGAAGCCTCACCTAGAATAAAAGGTTCTCCGGTATTTTTTGGAAGGCCCACATGTGATTGGAAATACATCTGCAGGTGATTCTGCAGAGTGGTGGTGTGCTAAATGCCTTAAAAATGCTCAGTTGTATCTATGGAGCGATTAAGCTAAATGAAGTTGTCAAAGGAAGTACATATTTTTTTAACTTAATCACAATAGATTTATTTTTGCTGTAATATTTTCAATTTATCAAATCAGATACTGAATGGCGAAATTACTTAATTAAACATTTAGTGTTGCAATTTCGTTGTTAAGTAGAAATTACTGTACTTTACACAAGTAATAGCACAAATTAATATAGTTTGAATTGAGTGCCTATTATTGTATAGGTCTGTGGCGTCAAAATTACGTCACAGTTTTGCCAGTGTAATTAGAAGCCACAGGCATAAGAGCCTTTTACACGCATGCTAGTGGCTTTAAATCTGTTTTGTAAAGCCGACATTGGTCGCAATCGGAGACCAGCGCACCCAGGCTAGGCCACGCTCGCGCTAGAGGTTGCTACTTAGCAAGCACCTAAACTTTTCCTTATACTACCTATTCATTGAAGTGTGTTACTCCTTTGAATACGGATAGGAAAGAGATGCATTTCTTCTATATTTTACTTTTTTAATTAACATGCAAGAGGTCTTGCAGGAAGTCCGATTGGAATGCTTGTCGTCGCTGAACGTAGACGTTACAATAAGAAACGTGGGAATGAATCGTTGAAAATTCGCAAATATTTCACTCCGCCTGCCGAAGTAGGTGAGGGGGAAAGATTTCTCACGAAGCACACCTGCGCTAACGCAGCGCCCTACGCCCAACGCCGCCACGCCAAGCAATACAAACAGCAGCCGCCTGAGGAACGCGGTGCGAGAGACTAATCACAAGACGAGAGACAAATCTTTGACCGCTTGACAATAATATATAAAATATATTTATACTTAGATCTGACATATCAAATATTAAAAATATATCTGCATATGCGCTCTTAAATATACTATATGCTATATGTTGTATGATATATACGATATATATATCACGTTCACATAAAAGATATATAAATATAGAAGAAAATTTAAGAAAATTATATATTTATAGAGATTTTAAGTGTAGCGTTCTAATCATATTTGATACGCTTTAACTTTTAAAAAAATCTCCACTTTTAGCCAATAATTTCTTAATGGTAAGAGAACACCGCCGCTCATGGACAATCGCGCACAATCCGTCGATCGGTTGTATTGCCGTCTTTAAACGCCACTTAAGCGTTATTTTTTGGGCTGTTGATAAACTCACTCACTCAGCGAAATAGTACACGTACTGTTTCACGCTGAGTATTCGTGAACCCGTGGTATCATTACGAACGAGCCGGCCCAATAAGTACGTCAGCATATGCTTCAGCTTGGCTCTCCCGCGGGTGCCACGGGTGCAAAATCATAATATCAGCGTGAAAATAAATACTAAATAAGTAGCAAAGTAAACGTTAAAGATCTTTAGCAGCACAGACATACCTGTAAAAGGCGCAAAACCTAAGTTTATAGACTGTTTTCGATCACATCCAAGAATAGTCGAGATAAAATTTTTTGAATGTTATATATAAACATTAATATTACAAACTTTATAATTGTTCGTTTTAGTATGTGAGATTGGAGTTTATTTAATGATATATCTTATTGCAAACAACGACATCTTCTTCGAAATGCATAATTAAACATAGTCAAGTGGGCGGGACGATATAGATACTAATAGTAAATAACTTTTCTTAGAAATGAACGATGAGGCGAGGATGTCCCAAGGCTCATTTTTGCTCAATAATATTTAAAAAGTCAAAATTCCCTTAAGCGTCCTTACGTACCTACGTGAACGTTTACATTTCCTAGTTTTATCAATGCCCTAAGGGTTAAAACTGGTTGGAAATGGGGGAATATGCGCGCACACGTGTTTTTCAATGGCCCTCTATTTCATAACAGAGCTGTTTCTTAAATTGCCAAACCTGTCCACTACATTATGGTTATATATAGTCATATAAGATGACTTTTATTACTCCATACGATGTGTGGTTCTATCTACCGAAATGGTAGCGGTGTCATATTGTCTTTCTTTGAAAAATCTTTTTTAAATATAATCATATTTAAATAATATAATAAAATTTTAATTTTATATTTAAGCCGACAACTCAACTTCTACGCGGTTGTCCATGATCGGCGATGTTCTCTTACCATATAGGAGACCCACCTGCTCCGTTCTCTGCTATAGAATAAAAAATAAAATAGAAGTTATATGAATACTCGGAGCACTTACACATCAGGTCGCTGATTTCCTGCATTGCATTCAAATTCACTTGTTTAAAACTTATTATAAAATAGTTGAGACGTTGTCAAGCTTTGATAATTCCTAAATTTATTTGAAGAATGCTTATTTCGAGGATTTCTCTAGTTTCTAAAGTTCTAAAGTCTCAAAGACGTGGTCTCCTTTGCGCTAGTTATACATTTGAAAGAGAAAATCATTCCCGAAGATATGGTATAATGAAAATAATCTATGGTTAATAGAAATTTTATTTAGTAGAGGTAACATTTTTAAATTCAAAGATACATTTTGTACCCTGCTTAGGATTTTGTAAGGTACGAACATAGTTTGCATGTATCGTTTGAAGTTAGTTTCTTATGTTCAAATATATATAATATATATAATGTTGTTAGAAATAGGATCCAAGAGAATGATAGAATAGCTATCGTAATTTCTCGCAATGGGACATTAATTGCTAAATGCCTTTGCTCGCGAACCGTAAGTGGGTTTTCTTAAGCCCCCTCGAAATTCGCGCCACAGCGCGGGGGTTCGTCATCAGGGGAGCGCGATACCAGTTCCCACGTGATATTCTTCATTATCAAACGACGCCACAGGCATGACTATTTACTACACACCTGCTTTATAAATAGTTAACTGTATTCGGTGTGGAAGCAATACTCTTACAATAGGTAATGCGTCATATTTATATACTAGGATTTTGTTTATTGTATATATACAAAACACAGTACAAGTACCGTGTCACGCTGTGTATTCTACGAGAACGTCGTATTACTTCGGTCGAACCAGCCCAACACCCAACCACGGTGCAACAGTGTTAAGATACTCGCCCGGACACTGTTAAGTCCTTCTAAACACCGAATAAATTATAAATTAAATTAGAATTGTTCGGACCGCGATTCGAACCCGATAAGTCTCGTTTCGTAGTAGACTTATACGATTAGCTAGAAAGCTAGCTAAGAATCGCCCAAAATACAAATTGTTGTCAAATATAGCTAATTTGAATAAGTTTTGATATTTTATTAATTGGAACAAGTCATTCGTAGGTCATTGTACTAACATTATTATTTGCTGTCGTATATCCTGGCATGCTTGGCTCGTGTTGAAATAATTGCAATAATTGCATTACGGTTGCATCATTGTTTTCGATTTAAAATAAACGCTAAGTAAAATTAAGTTTAGGTTGCGTGTCTTTAGAAATATTTTGGGTGCTCCCTGGACTTGGCTATCACAAAATGAGACTAACTTGAGAGCCTCATAGCAAAGTGGTTGGGATCCCGGTCAGAACGATTATAAAGTATAATTTAATTTATTATTTATATGGTCGTGGGAGGGCTTAACAGTGGCCAGGCGATTGTCTTAATACTGTCGCACTCGTGAAGAGCCATGCTTAAGCATATGATAACGCACTAATTGGGCAGGCTCGTCCTAATTGATACCATAGGCTCAAAGAATACTCAGCGAGAAATGGTAGTTGTATTTGAAATGATGCTTCTACTGTGTTTCGCTGAGTGAGTGATGATATCGAAAGCCAGTAACACAACCAGTACGGGGACTGTGGCGCGGTTGGCGTGGGCGGTGATGTTCTCTTACCATGTAGGAGACCCATTTGCTCCGTTGTCGGCTATACCATAAAAAAAATAAAAAAAAACAATTCATATTTTTATAATAGGATTTCAAAAATTGATTGCTATGTAACGCCGTTTTTCCCCTTGGAATCGGCGTAAGTTTAACAACTTACAAAAAAAGACAATTATGATTAAATACAGTACTTATTTACAAGGCACCTGCGCCAAGCATGTTTGTTATACGAAAGAATTATCATATATTTCGTCAGATTCTATTCATTTGTTCCCAATTATATAAGTGACTTTTTGAAGAAATTGACAGAGACACTCCCTAATTTTTAAACAGAACAACAGTTTTTCAGAACAACAGTTTTTCAGAACAACATTCTCAGATATTGGCACAAAATCATAAGTAGTAAAATCAGAAAATCATAAGTAACAAAAGAAAATCTTGTACATATAAAAAAATAATCCTTTGAGGCTACTTCCATATTTGGATTTAAATTATTAAAAGAAAAAATTTAAATCGACTTCTCTTAAATATTTCTAATAAAAAAATAAATAAAAAAACTCTCTGTGATAAACAGACACAGCTTTGGGTGTAGATTTTTTTTAAAGAAAAATGACAAACGAGCAATAGGCACACCTAGGTTAAGCGGTCCGCCGCACATGGACACTAGCCCTTGCAGAGCCGCGGGTGCGTTGCCGGGATAATGTCGAATTCATAACGTCTGTTTAGTTTTACAGTGACTAGCTGGTTTAATACCCAATATATAAATTATATTCAGTCTTTGTAAGAGCTTGGTAGTGTTTTCATCTTAAATATTTTAATTATGACTTTTGTTAACCCCAAAAATCCGCGGTTGGGAAAAGGTAGCCTGGAGATTTTGTCATACAGGTTTCGAGCATAGTACAGACTCCTGCTCTCTCAAAATATTTAACATGTTTGAGCAATGTGTTAGTGTATTAATTTAAGGATAAGGTGTACATTTTTGAGAAGAAATAAATACATTTTATTATATCTTATCTGATAAATTCAAGACTAAGAAAATACCGCCTTTCTTTAAACCAAAAAAAGCTTCAAAATGTATTTAATCATAACTATAAAACTTGTAATAAATGCGTAACTTTTAACGCCTGATAGAAATATCATCTGCTTTATATTTAAAACATTTCTCTTAAAGTTGAACAGGCGCTAATTTTTTAAACTATGGTAATAAATATAAATTATTGTAGACACAACTCTGAATTCGTAACAATTTAGAAATTTTAAGTTCAAAGGGTTTTATAAATGTTCTTTAGTTGTATGTATATATATATATATATATATACAACCGCTGGATCCACATCGCTCAAGATCGCAGCGGGTGGGCGTCTTTGGGGGAGGCCTATATCCAGCAGTGGATTT